>VCRD01002639.1:23099-82563 GCA_006783055.1 Trinorchestia longiramus
CAATGTCACTTGAATGCAGACCGAATCATATTTGAAACTGATTTAAAATTGTTCATGGACAAGCCGCTAATTTTCCCTCTTATTACGGTGCACCTAATTTCCCCTATGCCCTAAACCTAGATGTTGCTCTCCGTCTCAACCGTCTACATCGTCGCCGAGATCTAGTTCCCAAGTCCAAGTCCCCTCATCTATCCCTACTACCGCTTTTATACGAGCCTTGCTCCTCCGAAGTGCGTTTTTCCAATTTCCCTATTTTTTCTATGGTTTCAATAGGTTTCTAACGTTTGTGATATACCCCGCCCACTTTTCAATGACCTTCAGCGTCTCACGACTGCGTGCTTCTTGAATCACACGATGCTTAGCCATAAATTTCTTCTCACTGACGTTTCTTTTTACTACAAACATAATAACCCAACCTTTGCAAGTGTAGGCTCTTTGTCTGCGCTGCGGGTACTACGTAGCGGTCTCTATAGTTTCACACCTCTAACGTAATTCAACACTTCGAATCTTCTCAAGTGCAGGCGCTCGTTTGTTTCCCTTCCTTCGAATTTGCCTTTCGGTTAACCTCTCAACACTTGATATTTTCAGCTAGAGAGTATCACAACAGCGAACACTCCTCATACATATACTTCATACATCGCCTGGAATATGCAAACCTATGAATATGTCATAACTTTCATGACACGATTGATCTGTTTAATTTAAACGACCGAAACAATAGAAATAATTGTATTATAAATTACTTATTAGAATTCCATCTTTTTATTACATAGGTATACCACTTGATCATTTGGGGCAACAGTTCAAAAATGAGTACTTGTGAATGTTTCTATGATTTTTTCTGTTCCTGAATGGCGCGATGAACGTTGTTCAAACGAGTGTTGAATATTTTCATTGGATACGAGAACTACGTTAATTCTCAACTTCGCCAGCCACCCTCTAATTCAAGACATTTCTTGGAAAACCATTTTTTATGTAAGGAGCCTGACCTATAATTGAGAAAATTGATATTCATTGAATATCAATGGATATCAAAATATTCATTAAATAGGTGTTACTATTGGTTTTTACCCTTACATATTTAACACTGAAATTCAAGTATTATATATTTATCCAACCGTTGGTCAATGCCATATCTATTTTTATGTCATCCAATCGATTTAAAGTACGCAGCATAGAATTAAAAACTACGACCATGAATATATGAATGTAAATCACGATGCTGTAGCTATTGTCTATGCTCCTATGACAGTCAAATAAAATCAACGTACAGTGGGAGTATGATTAACAAGTCATTACTGAATAATATGCAATGTTTTATAACATACTTGAACTTTTCTAGCACCTGCAGCTCAGTGATCAACGCACCTGAATGTTTGAGTTTATTTTCCTCCAATAGGGCACAAGGCACGCAAACATGCAGTGCAAGTAACGGATTGACGTCTGATGCTTCTACATATACCTCAAAGTTCACGTCGAATGACGGATTACGAGCATGATAGCATTTGTTTTTTTCTTCAATACTTTCAATGGTGTTATCATGTTTTTGATGTAAACTCCAAAAAAAAGAATAACAGTGCAGCGAGTAAAACCCGTTAGTTAAAATTTCAATTGAGATCAAAGACATAAACATGCAACAGCGGTCAGAATACATCGTTAACAGAAAACGCATCCTATTTCGAGAAATGAAACTGTTGAGAAGAAGGATTCCTGATGCATGGTGTGTCCGTATATCTCGAGCTTGTCTAACACTAAATCGCCCTTTGATGCAATAACTGTCGGAGAGCAACACTTATGCCGTCGGCGGCAGCAGGCCAAGTCCGAGAGGATTTGAGACTTACACCACCATAGCCAAACAGAAGAAGAATCACAACAGTTATACTGCTAGCAAAATAATTAAACGTATTCTTCCATAGATATGAACAATGTTCGTGTTTGCAATGAACACATGTGCTAATGAAAAACTCTAGTGCATGTACTGTAAGTAAATTACCGACTACATGTGGTGATTGATCAACCTGGTGAGAAATTTGTGTCTGAATTCACCTCCAGCCGTTAAATATCGAAGAAGCAAGTGACAAGAAGTTTTTTCTGTTGTCTAAGTGCATTTTATGTTCCTTTATTGTAATGTTAAAAGTTTATGAAAGCAGATAGGCTGCAAATAATTGTTGTGCTCATGTGCCGATTCATTTTTTTAAATAGTGTCTCTAAAACTATTAAATGCACCGTGTAATTACACTGAATAATACGTACATATGTTTATCTGTACAAACATCCTACGTTCAGACTTAACTTTAACGTATGAGCTGCGTAGCTTCTAACAACATCTAAGCTCCTGTTTTACTTGATTTTTTGAGTAGAGAGTCTTCGAGCTACGATTTGTTATGCTTGAAAACCTCACCATTGGCCTGTTTCCGAGTTCTGTTGTGTTTACTTAATGATTTGCTATATTAATCATTTGAGCAGCGTCAACACATGTCTCTGAGATATTTACCTCTACTTTACAGGACTTGCTGAAGAATATATTGGACTGTGGGGATTTCCTAACAGCTTCTAAACCAGCCAACCACACTAAATTGAGACGCTGATCTTGATGAAAACGTTTCTCATTCAAAAAACTCTGCCCATCTCGAAACAAATTGATTAATTGCAACATTAATTAAAAAGGTGTTACCATTATTCTACAATACTATTTGTTTCATATATGTATCTCACTATAAATAAATAAGGGTGTCAAATGCTTCACCAGTCTGTTTTTCACCAGCACTTTCCTCTATTATCGTACTTTTCATCGCCCCGACTTATCTCTCTACAAACATTTTTCACCAGTTGATTGGCTAAATTTTCTATGTTGGGTACCTAAAGAAAGTTACACAATCATTTTATTTTAAGATTTCAAACTGAAACCGGGCTATCCGCAGTCTCACTTGCATTTGATTTGACCACGGATTATCATTGACGTTTTAAAACGCCTTTAGAAACTGAAGATCATTCCAGAATGAGTACTTATGACACAAAACACCGAAAAATTTTGTAGTGTTTTCTTAAAATATGATGGAATATAATGAAATAAATATAACAAACAATTTCGTTCATTAATGTAGTTTCCACTTTTATCTGAAATGTTTTTTGAAACGACTGATAAGTTGTATGGTAGTACTGCTATGAAACATGTTATGTTTATAAGGAAAAGTTCTAAAACTGTAACTCAAGTTCTTCTTTACCTATTGTGCATTCATTGTTTTGCTAAGTATGAAATTATCTCACAGCAGAAAGAGGTGGAAATTTGCATACGATATATATGTCACGAAAAGAAGGAGGATAAGCTGTCACTTCCAAACAAAGGTTAAAATCCTTTTACTTTAAGGGACAGGCGATGTGTGGTCATTCGATGTTCTGAAGAAAAATGATACTCCACAGTTAACTAGTAGATGATGTTCTCGATTTGTTTCTCCTGAGACGCTTCGATTTTGAGAAACATGCACCTCACCAGTGGTTGTTGTTTCCTGTGGCAGCAACTCGCAATGTACAATGCCTATTCTACCTCATACAAAACAAGACCTTTTTTATATGAAATGCAGGTTTTCCTATTTTTGGTCATAGTCCATTAAGAGCTTATGATGTCCATGAACACCTCTGATTATTTTGCTGTAAGAGATTCAAGTTGTATCACATAAACTTTGGAATTGCTCGAAAATGAAATTTTAATTCGAAAGCAATGACAGGCGCGCTGCTACTCGCTGATCTTTTCAACCATCATTGAATTCGAAGAGGATCCATTTCCAGGGGGAATATATTTTGTATTCAGTTCATATATCAGCGAAAACCATTTTCACTTGCTCAAAACTGCTGTGCAAGAATGAATCCGGTTTGATTTGGATTTGATGGAAATTCGTAACTGTTCATTATAAGTTTTGGACTTCCCAGTTCGACAGCAATCATTAAGTAAGTAGTCAATTTCTATGGTATCTTTGATCATATAAGTAAATTATTGAAAAACTTCATTTCTGTATGAAAACCACTTCCTAGCATTTTTCTAAAAATAAAGATATTGTGCGTTAAGGAGTAACATACAGAACGTAACTTTAGGTGGTGACACTGTGTTTCATTAACTTTGTTTGTTTGCTTTCGTTTAGAGTGTAAGCCATATTGGTGTCCAATATGAAATGCTGACTTCACAATCTGAGCGGTTGCATTGCAGAAAAGCAACGATACAGATTGCAATTTGATTTGTTTTGAAGGTCATATTGCATGCACTCACCGGCTCCGTCGTCACAATAAGCGAGACACGTTCCGGAACACTATTTCGTAACGAACAGATGTGCAAATGACCTCTAACCAATACCTTATGAGATTTGTAGATGCGTAGCAGTTTCAGAATTGTGTTATAGTTTTCAAAAAAAGATTTATTATACAAGTCCTAAATAATTACTCTATTTTAGCTCTGAAAAAGCCTTTACACTCATTACCAAAAACGAGAAACACGTGTCAATAAAAATGGAAAATTTTTCGCCGAAAATGATGAAACAGGTTCTAAATTAGCGAGACAACATTATGCACTGAAATTTTGACGAATCCATTAATGGGTACCAATATTTGCTAATGAAACAAATCATATATTTACCTCTGATTGCATTGTGCTTTAAACTACTTCATCCAGTGGATCAAATCAATTTTCATCACGTTACCAAAAGTTTTTTCACAAGCATTATGCAACTAAAATCGAAATGAAATTATACGAATGTATACTTTTGTATGACAAATTTAAACTTGAAATCATATTAGAGAAAAAATTAAGCGCAAACACAGTAGTTTAAAAACATGCTGAAGTAGCATACAAAAAAGTATCTTACTCAGTAATAATATGTACCTTTAAACAAAAACAAACCAATCAAATAGAATAGAATATGCAGACAGGAGTGATCCATCTGATTCATTCTTGAGATACTAGTCAAGTAAAATATAATAACAAAATATAAACATTGCTGATGAAATTGTGCAGTCGGTCGGGCACAACTGATACTCTCATTCATTGTTTAACGGCTGCAGGATAAGAGGCGCTGTGTATTCCTTAATAATTTTACCATGAGAAAGTTTAAATAATTGTTAAAATGAACCAGAACATATCATTGCGCTAATGCTATGGGTTTGGGCTATAGGACAACTTCAATTAAAGTAGGATTACCAATTTCAACAACTAGTGATACAATTCGTCGGCACAAGTCTTGTCAGTCAAATGTTGGTCTATCATCTTCTGAAGGCCATCTATAATTTCAGAACGTATGACCAGAAATATTGACTACATTGTAAAGAAAAATTCCTGGATGATTCGATCTGAATTTAATATAGATTTCGAAGCCGCCGAGACAAAGGTCTATGTCACTCTGAGACGGACTATGTCCTCAAACATTAGGGAAGACACCTTCGTTGAAATCTATTCACGGTAAAAATATCTGAAATTTGTGAATGATCACTTGGAGAGACCTGCAAATATTTGAGACACTGCAGTATGGTCCAAATAAACGAAAATTGAGGTGTTTGGTCAGAATAGTGTTCGTTGTGTCTGGTGGAAAATGGATTCCAAGTATGATTCCATGAATATCATTCCAACTGTTAAGTTTGGCAAGAGCAGCATTATGGTATGCGATGGTTTTTCTTGTGCAGCTACCGTGTAACTTCATATTATTGAAGGCAAAATGAATTTTGCGATGCATGACAAGGGTTTTAAAGATATTCTCGAGACATATTCAACGGATCTAAAATTATCAAGGACGACGTTTCAGTAGGACAACGATCCGCAACATGCTTCGAACGAGAAATCGTCGTGGTTAGAGCACAATGAAATGGCTATGCAGTGACCAAATCAATCATCAGACCTCAACTCCGTTGAAAACCACTGGCGACAATTTAAACTTAAAATTAAAAAATGACACGAAAAATCTAACAGATTTAAAACGTGTATGCCAAGAAGAGTCGAATAAAGTACTTGTAGATGTTTATAAGGACCTGATAAACAACCATCCTGAACTGTTATGGAAAACAACGGCCATATCACCCAATTGCTAGCTGGTTTTCATTAGGGTATAAAATATTTTACGACATGTTATTTCAACATTTTTATCAATACAATGTTCGTGTCCTAGTTTTTCTTCAATACGATGTTAAATTTAAATTTATTGTACACAAAAGCACAAGTTGTCTAAACTTCATTTAATGGTGAAGTCATATAGAGTAAAACAAAATCAAAAAGAATAAATGTTACTTTATGAATATATGATAGATGACTACACTTATATCGTTTGAAAGTTAAATTGATCTAATGATGCCCTAAAATTATAATTCAAAAACAGACGGAGCTTTTGTTACAACCTGACATACAAACTACAAATTTTGACGATGTGATGGATCCTCATTGGATCCACTGTACATGGTGTCTTCATCAGATTGAAATGAGAATAAAGAAGCATCTGCAAAACAGAATTTCAACCATAAAGCACTGACTGGGAAAAGATGCTATCTAGGTTTACTTTTTTATCCACATTTAAACGGGGATGATATCACATCTCTGAAGTGTTTATTTTGCAGCTAAAGTTGAGGTACGCGGGAATAAGTATTCATAGTGAAATCAAAACACTCTTCATGATGTAAGTTTCTCATTTTTTGATATAATATTGTTTTTTATGACTATACTAGTTCAAATGTTCAATTAGACTACTTTAGTTGGTTCAAATGAGATCATTTGCAACACAGGTCAATGGTCATAAAACTGATCAGTGACGAATTGAGTTTTGAATGACCATGACGAAGTTGAAACACTATTTATTGAGAGCATTGAGTAACGAATTGTAAAGCATGGAAATAAGTATGGATCGTAAACTGGTGCATTGAATCTTTGAATCATATAACTATTACCAAACTTTAAAACATATGCGATGGGGATTGACATTCACTATTTTTACAAGCATGTTAGTCTCTGCAAATTATGATTCAGGATTATGATTAAGAAACATAATATTTCTTAAATCATAATAATAAAAACTAATCTCAACTATTATCAGTATCAACTACATACGAAATGAAATAGATTATATTTGATATTTGAGAGAGAGACCAAAAGAAACGAGAGTAGACCCGTCAAATTAGAGAAAGGAAGAGAAATAAAGCACTGCACACGATGGAAGGTTCGAGATAGAATTGAAATCTCGTGAGAACAGCCTTAGTTTGGCAAAGAGTGTCGTGTCAAAGCGACTGTTACAATTTAAATTTGCGTATAAAATTAAGATTTGAGCCTTAAGTTGTTACTTGCTAACAACTTGAAATAAACATGGAATTAATTCTAGAATAATGCTGAAATTATTTATAGTTTTTTGATCACGACATAAAACATGCTAAAATTAATTAGAATGTTCTGCTGCGATACAACAACCTAAACAATAGAAAAGAGGTCTACACTGTGAAAAAGAGGTCAATCCTGTGAACAAGTTCCAGGATTGAATTCTTCATTAAATAACTCTCAACGGACGAGGGTTGAAAGGTAGTAGACGCTACTAGCGCTAACGGCTGTTAAAGTTAACTAAAACGGTTATTCAGCAATTACCGGCCGAAATCATGGAATATGGTACTGCGGAAACACCCCATTAGAGCTAAACACGTATTAAATCATACTGATCCGACAATATCGCTAAAGTACTATAGTCTTTTATTAAATTAGGTTATTAGTTTGCTTATGGATAAGCTCATGTGATGTAGGAAAGTGTACGTGTAATGTAGAATTCTTGAAAACTTGCCATCGCTATGTAATTGTTCCAAAATTCCTTCAAGCTCCTTATATTGAAAGCTGTTGCGGAACAAGTTGTGGTTCAAGCAACGTACACTACAGACTCTGGAACAACTTCATGAAGAATTTCTTCGGAACTCCAAAGAGGAAGCGTCTCTAAATATTTTGTTTATCTGGAGCAGTGGCTTCATCGTAGACAAGTGCAATATAACATTATTATTAGAGCTGTACAACCTAACAAAGAGTTATTTTAAGTATCTTATTGATGCTCAATAAGGTTGACCATGCAAACTTAGTTTTTATTTTTTTAAAAGAATTTCTGTGGAATTGATTTTTATCAGTGTGATTGCTGTATGTATGTAGTTCAATAGTGGTAGCATCGCACTTCAACAATTATTCAACAAAAAACTGTCGTTCAGAAACATGCCATAGAACAAGCATTCACTTCTTCTTATCCAGTAATTAGGAATTACTGTCAAATTACATTCATCCATCAAAGACTTTGTTTTACAACTCTATCCAACTCAAATACTTGACAAAACCCCATTTTCGAATCACTTTTGATGCATGTCAGTAAACCAACCTAAATAATTACTTTATTGCCATCAAATTATGGAACGTTCCAATCTACTGACAGGTCTGCATGTGCGTTTGTGTGAGGGTCCATGTTTATGAGAATGGAGGTAAGCGTTAAAATTATTTCCTGGATTTTAGTTATTAAGTTTTTGGATAAAAAATCACTCACAGTTTTATTGTTGGTGTATTTTATGTTTAAATTTTATTCATTTCAGTATTGAAGATGAAATCTTTTTGTCCGAAAATGTTTGTAATTAAAAATGCTTCCTTTCACGTCGGTTCTTTTTTTCATCTTTCGTGCGAGATTACCAAAAAATCGAAATATTAGTACTACAATTGCAATAATTTTTTCACACAAGACAAAGTAGACAAAATAATTCGTTCTGTATCGTAGATGAAAGCTCGGAACAAAATAACTACCCAAAGAACAACGGAAGAATCGATGTTTTACGCTTAAAAACCATTGTGAATATTTAACATTCTTTAATGATCCGATGTTTTGCTGACCACAGTAAACGTAAAAAATGTTGACAACTTAAAACCAGGAATAAGAGTTTCAATAACTCCGATTAATCAATGAATGGTAAGAGACGAACGCGCATTAAAGAATTATGATGGTCAATAAAATTACACTTAAAAATTATATAAAATAGGACAATTTAATGGCAGAAACGAGTTAACAATTGTTATTCAACAATTTTAGAAAAATATGTTGCCGAACTTATGTGTGTTTTTATAAAAAATGATTAAAATCGGGACAAATCAGATTTTTTATCCATTCATCAATTTGTTTAGCTGATTTTCTACTTGTGGTTCGAGCCCTTACGACTAAAATTGTCTTTAAGCTAAGCCTCGGAAAACAATCTCTATCGACCAAGTTATCTCATTTTCAACCGACGTACTCTGATTTGACTTATGCACGACGCTGCGCAGACACAAGACCTAATTCACCAAGTGAATTAAAAGATAAGAAGGAAATCATACCATGGCTCAACATTGCACCTATCTTGCTTTTCTAGCTGTCTTTTGATAGTTGAAAATTGAATTGATTTTCAAGACTGAAGTAAACATGGTGATCAAAGGTATTCGTTAACTCTTAACTTTTTTTGTTAGCCAATTTCTATGCACATCACAACAGCTATTATGATATCCGATTCGGTCCAAAGCACCAATAAATGAATGCATTGATGTTCTTGGTGATTCACTGTCTACTCATCTCTGGTTGGGCTGAAAGATTTTTGTTAGAGTTTTTCTTCTCTTTTTAAAATATTGAACATATAATACTAAAATAAAAAACTGTTAAGATAACCATTACCATATTTATTGAAGGAAAGTAACTAAACCAGATCAGTAATGAAAAACTTAAGTTCAAAGAATCCATAATTTAACATGCCTGTAACGCAGATTGAGCAAAATGAAGCCTTTCAAAAGTAATTCCATTCCTACCATTGGTTAAATTTCGAGCTTCCTGACGAAAAAGGCGAACTCTTTTGATCGAAATTAAATTCCAAGGACTTTTCTTCTGGTTGGTAGCAGCTCAGCAGTTTTCCAGTTTTCGGAAATTGCTCTTTGACATCCAACAATAATGTGCCCACTTTCCAATTTAGAGATTTTCCACTGTTGCTACTGCTTTGGATCATGGAAGCAGAGAAACTTGAGCAACGATCGAAAATAATTGTTCTGCTGATATTAAGAATTTTACAGACTACTTAACTTCATGTTTCTTCTTCATACTTTTATTCCATTATGCATGAAAACCTTTACGTTATAGATGCTAATGAAATTGAGATTTTACAATAGATCAAATTACATGTCTAGATTACTTTTTACTAATTTGAAAGTATTCAAATTGTTGTGCGTGACACCTACTGGCTAATTAGCGCTTCATGATTTAGGTAATTTACATCGGTAATAACCATGGACAAATCTGAAACGTTTTTGTAGTTACCGGTGACAAAGAACGTTTTACAACTTCATGGCATTGAAGTAATTTTTACGTCGTTTCCTTATAATTTCTGCGCTTTTGCGAACGAGTAACCTTAAATTGTGTTGAAAACATGTGATACCATGATTGAGCCTCTGTTCATCAATCGTTACTAATTTATTAAACTCGGTTTATTCTATAGGGTTCATTATTAGTTTTGTAGAATCGGATTTGCGTAATTCAAGACTTAAAGCGCACCAAACACATTGTAATATGATCTATGTTTGTATATCAGCAACATTCAACAACATTCAATTTTTGTATTATCAACAGTGCTCTCAAGCGCATGATAATTGTGATGACTTTTGTGTGATCAACCTCATAACGAATAGAATAGAATAAAATAAGGCAACAGGAACGAGCCTTTTGGTGCATTTTTGGGTTGCTACCCAAGTTTCATGACGTGTAAAGTAAAGACATGAATAAGGTACCTATAAACATCTCGATCACACAAACCATTTCAGTCACGTACACGTACTTTACTCAAACACAGGAATTTAATTCACACACTTGTACCGTAATCTTAGAGAGGCCCTAGGTGTTAGAAATACACGGTAGAATCAGTAAGTTATAATGCTTGGGGTTTTTCATCCAATGTGTGCCTAGAAGAATTTTAAATATCTTCACAGTGTCAGCAGGAACGATGTTTTCGGGAAGCTTATTCCAAGTCTTTGTAGTTTTATCTGGAAAAAATTTTAGAGCATAGGATACCTTGAAGTGTGTTGTTATTAGGTTGTAGCTGTTATTTCTGGTTCATACGTTATTGCTTGCGCCGAAAACCCCTTTCAGGGTAACATCGTTTTGGCCGTTGAAATATTTATGGGTATCATATCAGTGAGTTGTTTTTGCAGTCTTCTTTGTTTTAGGGAACTGTGTTAAAACTGTTGCTGACATTTTTCGTAGCTAGGATTGCAGAGTTCACTAATCATTTTGATTGCTTCATCTTTTTGCTTCATTTTTTTCATTTTTGTAGCTTCACGCTGAATTTTCTCCATTGCATCAATAGATTTTTCGTACGTTACAAGACCAGAGCCGCACTGTATATTCCAGATGTGCCTGGACTAGAGGCTTACAGATAAATAATATTGTGTTCCATGACTTGTATATGAAGTTTCTTGTAATGAAACCAAGGATCTTACTCACGATTCTGACGTTTTTCTTCCACATTTTGTCATTTTTGATGTTTTGGGTGATGATGATACCAAGCACTTTCAGTCACTGTACTGCTTCAATTGGTGTCTCATTGGTCGTGTGTTGAAAATTCCCGTTATATATACCAACATGCATTGCTATACATTTAGCAATGTTCACGCTCATTTGCCAGCTTTTAGGCAATTGTAGTAGACGGTTGAGTTCTAATTGGATAGTTATATTGTTTCTCACTGAACGTTTTGTGATGGTTTTGTGGCTCCGCGAATTTGTGAATTTTACTGATGATTCCGACGTCAATGTCGTTGATGTATATAATGAACATGAACGGGCTTCAAACACTCCCATTGAGGACTCCTGATGTAACATGCTGCAAAAAAATGATTTGATCATAAATTATCACTCGGTAAGTTGGTCCAGTAAGCCAGTCTCGTATCATTTAAGAGCAGTTGCCTTGTTTTCCTAAGGCTTTCATTTTTCCAGTAGTCTTTAGTGGGGAAGTTTAGCGCAGGTTTTTGGAAAATTGAGATAAAAACGGTATACGGGTTTTGTGGAGCCATATATGCGGTTGACCTCTTCAAAAAGTCAAGGAGGTTGGTAACTTTAACCATGAAATTTTCAAGCCTCTTGGAGCCAAACGTTAGCAAAGGGGCTTTTAAGTTTGCATTGCGTAAAAACGATTTTATGGACAATTTTCAGGTCAGAAAGACTTTACAGCTGCATGAAAGGCTTTCATAACTCATCCAAAATTTCAAAGAGTTACGTCAACAAAATACTAACAAGGAGAGAGAAAATAGTGTTCAAGTTCAATGCGAGCTATTGATGGTTGAAAGTAAAAGGGAAGGAAGGTAGGAGGAATTAACACTAACAAAGTGCAAATCGTTTTTTACCTTCTGAACCTAAGAAAGGAAATAGGATACTAAGTTTGAAAACAATTCACTATGTCTCCTACACATTCGCAATGCTCACAATGGAGGCTAAGCACTAAGGATTTGAGGTAAAAAACATTTACATTGAAAGGAAAGAAAGGCTTGAGGTACTAAATCCTATTTCTGTTAGGTATGGGATGGCATCATGTCGTGTGCACGAAATTATTTCGTTTAATTTCCATTAAAGACAGTAAAATTAATAAAAAAATTCACTTGTTCTCGCAGCGTTACGAATGTGACTTATGGGTTAATATTGATCACATAAACTTTAATGTTACAGTTCAACAAGACGATGCTCCATATCTTTCCCATGATAGGGGTCAAAAAATACCGGCAGTATAACTGCAAGTTGTAATGATTCAATGCATTTTCACTTCCGAGTCCTTCATAGGCCAATCCGATGGAATTTAAAAATTTAAGTTTATTCAGAGCAAGAGGTTCACTTTTTTTGTAACATATGTGAACGCATTGAAGTTACACTTCTTCATATGTTAATATAGTGTTGGAGCACAAACTGTGCGTAGCACACGCAAAAAAAGTGTTGAAACTTAGAAAATGAATTCAAAAAATAACCTGACACTCATAATTATGGAAATGTACATAAAACATGATGATGAAATTGCCTAGTAATATTTTTTCATGCTTTTTTTAAAATATGAGGTTCATCTTTTTCTACTCTTTTATAGTATATCACCCTCAATAGTATAGTGGGTGTACTACCGTTGTGTTATGTAACTTTTTAGCGTTTCTTCATTCGTACTACTGCTATGATTGTCTATTTTTGACATGTATATGACACTTGAGTGCGCAAATAATGTGAATTTTGCCGCAAGTTTCTACTCAAATGTACACAAACTGCAGCGACCTCTATGATCTAACACGGAATTTTGTGTGCTAATTTATCATACATGTCAACTAAAATCAGAAAAAAATATCTTAATTTGTAGGAATTGGAACAACTATATTGAAATACGTAAAAAAATATTATGCAAATAACATCCTGTTATGAAACACGACTCATTTGTTAAGGAAAACTTTTAAAAGCATACCTCGGACAGATACTCAATGACTAATGATTTCTTCGGAAGTGAATGTTAAATTTTTATGTGGTGACGAAAAGGTTTATTACCTTTATTCAATAAAAACACTTTCTGAAAAACACTAAAGGTGACCCAGATAAATTAGGGATAAATTATTGAATGAATTATTGTATAAAAAAGGCAAGTAAAAATAAAAAAGTCAAATGAAAATTAAGTTCAACCCTTCCTCCCACGGCAAGCTTTGCCTTCCATCTTATGTATGGCTCTCCTGACAGCCTCCCACATAAAAAACAGTGCAACTCTCTGGGCACTTCTCCATCTCACGACCAACATCAACCTCTTTGTCCGTCCTGTTTTCAGTACGGAAATTTTGTTTTTCCTTTCTGACACCTTGAGATTCAAACTCTCAGGGCTTACGAACTTCTTTCTGTGTAACTCATTAAAGTTCCACTTTGCTTGACATTGATTTGAGAAACGTATACTCCATTCCACCATATCCAGAAGAAACTTGAAGATATTGTCGGTAGAAATATGTATACGATTCCGGGACAAGCTTGACTTGCATAAGACGCGTCTGATATTTTTTACAACAAGAATTCCTTCCGAGTAGCAACAGATACTAGAGGGAAAAAATGAAATCAAAATTTGAATTTGTGACGTAATGAATTATAAAATATATCAAACTGAATTTTGCTGGTTCATCCTTGATATTTGTACTTCTGAACTTTTAATTACATTCCATTCAATTCTTATCAATATTTGTTTCGAAATTCCTCTATTTAGCCCTGTTCAACCTGCCTCACATTACCAAATTTTGCTAGGTAACTTTTCAAGGTTACTGATCTCTGCCAGCTCACATGTCCTCACCCTAGTTAACAATACCCCTCACCTCTCATGCAGCTGAACAATTTCTCAGTCCAAAAGTGAAAGTTTATTTGGAATTTCGTAGAATTTGAATATTTAGTATATTATTTCACTGGCTATAATTAAGACGGTTCGCCAAAATGGCTGCCACTTTTTTTTAATGCTCAAGATTATTCAAAATGAAGCGTTAACTACAGGAAATTTAAAAATGAAAATAATTTCAATTTAGAATTAAAATTTGCAAAGTGTAAGCAAAGCATTTGCCAGCAGCTATTTTGTTTTTTAAGCATAATTTTGCATTATCACGTTGCATCTACTCTATAGTTAGCATTGAGAAAATGGAATATTATGACAAAAACAAATTGCAATTATATGTAAAACAAGGAGGAAGAATTTAAAATAAGTAAACTACTAATAAGAAAATAAATCAGATCTGCCTCTTTTGTGCGTGATAATGTTGATCGACTAAATACTACCAATATCCATCGCAAGTACAGTAATTATTTGTAAACAATTTATTACTTTGCGAGTTAAGACCGGTTTGAGTCAACGTAGAATAAATTTCTAAAATATCTAAGTATCTACAAGTAAGTTGATGTTCCATTCGCTCCTAAAAATGAACGAATTGTTTCTGCAAAATCAGTAAAAGTATTTTTTAGTTCACTAATCGAACACTACCCATAATGATGCAATGAGGAGGAGATCTTACAATTCTGCTGATTGGGGAGAAGCTTAATGATACAAACCTACATCTTAAAACTTCGATTGAACATATTAAATAGGGTCATGTGCGTCTTAACGAAAAAATACGACATCGTTTTGCAGCAGTTTGTTCATCACGGTAACGATGTATTAGTGGAAGTTGAAGAATTAAGAAAAAATAAAATAAATTAAGGAGAAAAGAATATGGCCATATGAATCAATCGTTTGCTCCATTCTTGTGTTGAAGCTCCATGGCGCTTAAAGTTAAGTTATCAACCCCACACACGCGCCCTAAATGCGCACGCACAAGCCCCTCAGTCATACACACGGAAAAAAATATAGAATGATGTAGAAACACCACTTAAAAATACTGGGAACTCATTCATCCAATATTTATAAGATGATTTTTGAAAGTACTCGTAGCACCAGCAGAAACAATATTTTCTGGTAGCTGGCTCCATGTTCCGATAATTTTAACATAAAAATAGTTATGAGCTTGGGATACATTCAAACTTTCTATTATTAGTTTTTCCCGATATTGCCTGCTCGCACGTTATCATATCTGTCGAAAAGCCTTTCCATGGTAACATTGTTAGTGCCGTTAAGAAATTTCGGTCTCGATGAGGCTTCCTCGTAGTCTTCTTTGTGATAGGGAGATAATTCCAAGCTACTGAAGACTCCTTTTGTTGCTCAGGTTACAGAGTTCAATAATCATTTTCGTTTCTTTAAGCTGAATTCTCTCCATTGTATTTGTGTTTCGTCATGGAGTAGAAGATCAGAGTTGAACTGTATATTTCAGACATGACCGGACTAGCCATTCATAGAATGGTAACATTATGTTCTTTCATTTGTATTCATTTTTTGAATAAAACAAAGGATCCCGCTCACATTTCTGACTTTTTTCTACTTGTTTGCCATAATCGGGGATTTCCAGTGATAATGATTCCAAGAACTCTTTGTTGTTGTTGCTGTTACCACCAGCTTGGTCGACTGGTGAGCGAGTCTGCTTTCGAGCGGGAAGACCCGGGTTCGAATCCCGCTGCCGACATGGTTGACGCGGCTAGAAATACGGCATGGGACTTGGGTAAATAACCGAATAATTATCGAAGTAATTATCCGACCCAAGAATGGGCCAGAAGGTTCATTCCTATAGCCTCATTCTATTCTATTCTATTCTATTCAGCTTGTGTTAAAAATACCAGTTATTGGCATCAACGTACATTACTGAGCATTTATCAACGTTGTACCTCATATGCCAGGTTTTAGTCCATTGTTGGAGGCGTTTTAGGTCAGACTGAATAGTTACTCCGTTTCTTTTGCGCTACTAAAAAAGTAAAATCAATTGATAACCGATAAATGATCAAACTTTAGCCCTATACAAGAATTTTAGAAGCATTCTGTCGTTATAATAGGTTTTCACTGGCAGTCTATAAATGAACCAAAACGTAAACTGAAAAAGAATAAGTGACTCATCTCACGAAACATTTTTTTTCCTTCCTCATTAATATTGTCCATGTTTGTGACTTTACTTGTTGCTTATCATTGAACAAAGACTTAATGGCACAACATGTTCAGGAGTCAGATCATGTTAAATTCTATTTATCCACACTTTTGTCCTCGCTGTTTATGTACTTATGACCCTTAATTTGGCAATACGCGATGCAATTTTAAAGATTTCTTTTTACTCTGAAAACTCCCTGAAAATGAAAAATTGTCATAAATATGCAATCAGCCTAAAACAGTTTAAAAAAGTGATTAGACTCAAAATAAACAAGCTCTGCTAAACAAGAATATGGGCTGGTGAAAGAAGTAATCAAAATGTTTAAAATTGCAATTTTGTTAGGAATTGCCTACGTCCTGTCACCGTTAAGTAACAACGTTTTTATGCGAATCTTGCTTCCTCACCTCAGATGTGGCAAACTCTGCTTGCTACAGATGGTGAATTGATAATAAATTCTAAAAATTCTTAATAATTAAACTGCACATGAGAATAATATGTCTTTCTTCATTTCTGAGTGCACTGAATTTCAACATGTCCTTGTATTTTCATAGCAAATTTCAAATAGCTTTGAGCAGGGAATGTAGTTGTTTAAACATTTCAAACAGCGATAATATGCGAACTGTTCGACCTACTTTGAGCACTTGAATTCAAAAATCTAGTTCCCAAGTTTTATTAGGTTACAATCAATAATTGCAGATTATAGAACGGGAAGTTCACCAGTGTACCGAATGCTAGCACGACTCCGCAATCGAACAACTTGTGTGATCAACAAAAACTTGCATGAAATTGTGTAATGTTTTTCATGTTTTTTGCTCAGTGTTGGCTCAGTTAGTGCGAGAAAAAATGTTTAATCTCTCCGTTAGTGCTAGAAAAATTGATAACAGGCTATCAATAGAGCTTCATTCGCCAGGAATATTTACTTTTTATTTGTCAGTTACATTTGCTCCTGGTCAGTTAGTGTTAGAAAATGTACAAGATATGGCATATTTCCTGTTACATGTTTTAAAATCAATTTTAATAACTATTATTTCGTAAATTTTTCATTAAAGAGAAGTAAGAAAAAAATTGAGGTCATCCGAAATATTCAGCTAAGGAGAAACCTCAAAATCAACAAACTGTTGATAAGAAACAATCGACCTACTTCTTGCGAAAGCATCAAAGTTCTAAAGATAAAATTGAATAAATACTGGGAAAAAATATCCTGATAATTGCAATAGTTCATGTAGCAATTAATGACTTTCCTAAACAGATTCGAAATGAATTGAGGGCCAAAGGGAAAACTTTTCAAAATAACTGCTTGTAGTCGTAGATTATTAAATTACTTACTATATGTTTAAGGTATGTAGACCTCGAAATATACGTATTTTTATAATAAAAAGTTTTTGGGTTTTGCAACAGTATCTATTATCCTCCCTGTCCCTAAAAGGTATATACCTGTATACCAGTGTTATAAGCTGGTTCTAAGTTATAACCACTCTAAAAAGCTTCTCAACTTTAGTTTTTACTGTGTTATTAGGCTAATGAAGCTGTTGTAATATGAATGCTTCAATACATTGCGAAATATTCTGTTTAGTATCTGAAAAAGAAATAGTTTTACAAACAATCCAGGCTGCGGTCAAGCTTTACAAGTTTTACAGTTGTGATTGACCTACAAGCCAGTCAAGGAAACTGACAGTAAGATCTGTTTATGACGAAGTATTGCAGGCAATTCAGCTTAAGACAAAAGTAAATCTCTATATCAACAAAGTAATTGTTATGTACAATCTTTCTGAACGATGATAGAGTTAGTGTAACCGGAATCACACGAATATTTGTCTTTCATAGGTTACGCTTAAAGTGCGGGCTGTACGGACTGTAGCTTGAACTGGCAGTGCTTCATAGGTTCGGAATGAGGATCTTCTAGATATACGTAACAATAATGTATCGTCTGATGAATATTAAAACAACTCGTGTGACTTAACCTGCCTTACCTTAATGTAAACTAGCCTTCGCGCAGCAACAGAGATGCTGGTCCCATTATGTACATCAGAGATAACCACCAACTAGAAGTCAAAGCTAAACGAGCAATAAAAATAAAATGGAATATTTCATCACACCATCCAACCGCATCCAAGACAAACTATCAAAAATGTACTCGTAAAGAATAACCCAACCTGTACAGCATTTGACGATGACAAATTTTATGGTTACATTCATAACATCCTTAGTGCTACCACGAAACACTAATCTTGGGAGACTTCAATCTGCCCTACATAAACTGGACTACTCGTCAAAGTCGAGCCCCAGATATGATGTTATTGATCTAATCAATACATATTCCCCAGAGCAGCATGCACAACAAATATTGTTTTGTCTTGTGGGTACAAGACAAAACAATATTTTTGACCTCGACATGAGGACTCCTGACCTCAGAATAATTGGATTAGAAGTTACGGACAAGATCGGTGATCACCATATGATAGACTTCGCGCTCGAAGTCCACGATCCTAACACAAAGACTCTACATAAAACGAACTCGACTAAAAACGGGGAAACTTCGAACTAATGAAAGAAGAATTCGGCAGTATTGACTACGAAATATTGATGAGGAATAAAAACGACGAGGAATGTTACATGATACTGTACTTCAAGAAAAAATGCAGCCACCACGGAGCACCAAATGCTATCAAAGCAAATGAGGCTAACGAACATACCTTCTTAGCTTTCATAAAAAAGTGAATGCCTTATAAATTGCAGACATCAAACATACAGAAGTCTTGAACGATATCAAACAGAACCCTATCGTCAAGATCATATCTGCATCTGGAGATAGAGGCGAACAATAAAATCTACAGAGCGAAATAAAGAAATTGGTGTCGCAGCACAATCCAAAAGTAAACCGAAGAGCCCCTACAATTATGGAAGACAGGAGACTCATAAAAGACACTATTAGACCACTGATCGATCCCGAAGGCTCAACTCAAATGGAGAACAAAAGAAGAGCCAGAATTATCAATATAAACTTCATTTCAGTGTTAACTAGAGAACACTTAACTGAAATCCGTCAACCTCATCCTAAAAATTCTCACGAAATCCAGACAGATGACGTATATACAATAGAAAAGCTAGAAAAACAGCTTAATATTCTAAACCCATAGAAGTCAACCAGACCTGAGGGCCTTGCTCTCCAAATACTCAAAGAAACAGCTGAAGTAATTAGCAAACCCCTAGCAAACATCTTCAGTCAATCGCTTGAAACTGGGATATTTTCGAAGCATTGGAAGCAGGCAAATATCACTCCTATTCTCAAAAAAGGAAACAAACACCTGAAAACTATATTCCAATCAGTCTAACATCTGTTATCAGTAAAACATTAGAAACCATACTTAAAGTTCGTATAACATAGCACCTTCATGAATCAATTCTTATTACTGATCCTCAACACTTTTAAGAAAAGTCGTAACTGCCTCAGAAGTCTCCTTGACTTCTTTCGAGAAGTCATCCGCATATACGACCGTACAGAAGCAGTAGATCTTGTAAATCTCGACTTTCAAAAAGCCTTCGACAATGTTTCCCATGAAAGATTCATAACCAAACCGGAAGAGCATGGAATACGAGGCAATTATTCCTGATGGATACAAAATTGGCTCACTGGTCGCAATCAACGTGTGATGATTCACGATCAAGCAAGTAATCTGACGCACGTAACATCAGGAGTCTGCCAAGGGAGAAATTTTAGGCCCGCACATCTTCATCATGTACATGAACGACATTGATGTCGGAGTGTTCAGTAAAATTAACAAATTTGATAGTGACACTAAACTCTGTCACACAGCATTCAGAAAGAAACAGAGTAACTATTCAGTTGCACCTCAACCGTCTTCTACAATGAACCTAAACCTGAGAAATGAGCTTCAACATTGATAAATGTTCAGTAATGCACGCTGGTACTAATATCTGGCATTTCCAACTCACGATGAATGACATACCCATTGAAGCAGTACTGCAACAAAGAGATATAGGTGTTATTGTCACTATAAATCTCAATCAGGATTTATAATATATAAACAATCGGGAAGAAGTGTCAGAAATGCAAGCAGGATTCGTGGTTTCATTGCGCGGAATTTCCAATATAAGTCAAAGAACATAATATTACTATTCTATAATCCGGTAGTTTGCACATACACTACTAGGGAAAATGATAAGACCAGTTACGAAGTACCAAAATTTGAATCATACTTTGAACAATTTGAAATAAAATTGTTGTGCACGGTTGTTATACATATAGGTTAGATGAATAATGGATAAACAAACAAGTAGATCTCTTAACATTTTATCACGGAAAAATAACAGAAATGAAGCTTTAGCTAAATACAGCTCGTCAAAATTATAAGACCAGACAATAAATTTATGAATAGATTTGCATAGAACGTTACAAAAACATTTTAATAACTAGCGTAACCTTTATTATTATTGATTAGTTGAAAAATTCGCTTGGTCATGCTGGTTACAAGCTTTTGTACGAAGTCCACTGGGACTTTGCCCCAATTATCGAACAGAGCCTTACGAAGACCCTCTTTGGTCTCAAATTGTAATCCATTTTTATAAACTTCTTTAGCCATTCATCCCCAAAGATTTTCGATCGGGTTGAGATCTAGAAAACAAAGTAGATGGATCAAGAATTCGATATTATTGACATCAAAGAACTGTTTCAAATGTCGTGCGTTGTGGATTGCTGCATTGTATTGTTGGAAAATCCAGTTTTCTCCACACATCCTAGGACACTCAGTGAGGATAGAAGCACATTCAAGCATGGTGACGTATCCGGTAGACGTTGGCGATTTTTCACAAGCTCTAACTCAAGCGTCCCATTGAAACAGAAAGCTCCCCACACCATCAATGATCCTCCTCCGCAATGCACTTTGTCATGCCAGTAGTGCTGAAACCCATCAGTGCAATCGAGGTTAAACTTCTCGCCAGAAAACACAACTTTCTTCTATTTTTCTATATCCTACGTTTGGTACTCTCCAGCAAATTGCATGATGCGGGAGGCTTTGTGGCAAAGTAGAAGACGGGGCTTTTGCAATCGTTTTACTTTATTAAAACCCTTATTATTTAAATGTCGCCGAAATGTACGAGAACTACAGTCTGCATCAGTTTTGGCCTTTATTTGCCTTGAAGTTATGCTTGTGTTCTTCTTAACCTCCCTTCTTATTCGTCTATCAAAAGCAGGAATGATCTTCTTGGGGCGATCGATCGATGTTTTCGTTCCATATTCAGTAGGATTTTTCAAGAACTTTGTGACGACAGTTTTACTTCTATTTAGTTCACTTGCAATTGCTCTATGTGATGTGCCACGTTTTTCGAGTTTCACAATTCTACCCCGCTCATAATCTGTTAAAACTTGTCTTCTAGCCATATAGAAATTAATAGAGAGTGTTGGTTATTAGCCACGCACATCCTCATCATATCAACTCGTTCGTGCAACTGTCTGATTTGTTTACACTTTTCCAAAGAAACCCGTATTTCAATCTTTGTCTTATATATATGACCAGGCATAATAAGATGTTTTCCATTTCCTGGTGAACAAAATGTTGGGTACAAGATTTTCTGAAAATCTTTTTTATTAAAATCTTTTTTACACTCACCTTTGATAAGTGTTAGGAGGAATTTTTCCGCCAAAGTAAATGCATGTACGAGTATTCAAAACGCCGAGATCAGGTGTGGTCTTATCATTTTGACCAGCAGTGTATTTGGAATATGCAGTGCAACTACGGTGACCTACCCTACAAAGAGATACTAATAAAATGGAAAAAAAATCACCATAAAATAACAAAAATGATTCCTGAACTCCATAATCTCAGTTACAAAAGACGTTTTCAATGGCTAGAACTTATCTCTCCAGAACAAAGAACACTGGAGGAAAACTCCTTGAAACCCATAAATATCTCAACAGCCTTAACGATGTTACCCTAGAAGAGCTTTTTCAAAGACACGGCAACATTCAAATCAAAAATAGCAGGTAAAATTAATACTGAGAAACTACAAGGTATCCTAAGCTATGAGTGTTTTCCCTGTTAAAATTGCCACAATTTAGAACCAGAGTCCCGAAAACATCGTTTCTGTCGGCACTGTGAACGCATTCAAAAATCATTTCGACGAATATTGACTTGGGAACTCCCCAGTATTTTAACGTTCTAATTCTATTTATCTAACACCTAGAACCAGTGCATGATTGTGATACAAGTGCTGACTGAAATGCCTGTACGTGACTGAATTGGCTTAAGTGTTTAGGGTGTACGTGTGTGATAGATGTCTTTGCTTTAGACGACATAGGACTGGGGTCGCTACCCCAGAGTGGGCCAACCGGGTTGTTTCTCTTGCCTTCATTCCATTATTTTTATTCTATTCATTTATTCTATTCTATTCTATTCTATGTTATTCTATTCTATTCTATTCCATTCCATTCTATTATATTTTGTTCTATTCTATTCTATTCTTTTATTCTTTATACATATGTTTACTTTCTGCATGAATTCCTTACGTCCCAAAGTGAGAAAGCATGTATTAAGACTTGCGTAATGCCATATATCGTGCAAGGAACATGAGAGATCATTATCTCGTATTGCTACCACACTCTCCAAATTTCAATCACTCGAAAGTTTATGGTACAAACTGGAGACAAAACTGAGAGCCTCCGAGCCTTTGCCGTGTTCCCTGAAGATGCTTCGTCAGCGTTTGTTCACGCTGCTGGCTCATGTTCATCTAGAATTTTGGCAAAACGAAGTAGAACCTTTCCATAAGGGAATTAAAACCTTAATCTTTTAGACATGGAGATTTACAGATGGTTGAACAAATCAGAAAAATAATTATTCCATCTGCTTGTTGAAGATCAGTTATTGAATGCGATTTGTTTTCTTATTAATAAAACTAGTGCTATTTATAATGAACAAGAAAGAAAATTCGGAGTTTATAACAAACGTTGAAGCTGAACTTCATTAGTCAAAAGAAAGAGACGACTGATTGTACTTACGAAGTCCTGGAAAATGTTCTTTGAATAATTCCTCGTCTACATATACTCCAGAGTAATTCTATCCACAATACACCATTTGAATAAAGCAGATAATCTGTAACTTAAAAGCTTTGAATGAAGATACAATGAATTACAGACCCTACATTTCAGTTCTTATCTAATTGAAAGTTGTGAAAGATGTCATAAATGAGGGCATATACATTCTTTTTCATTCATAATTTTGCATAAAATCTTTTACATGCACCAATGACCTACTTCAAATATATATCTTCTACGCCTACGAATTCAATATTCATGGACTGAAACCTGGCAAATAAGCTTCAACATTGAAAAATGTTCAGTAATGCACGTTGGTGCAAATAACCGGCATTTCCAACACACGATGTATAACATACCTATTGAAACAGTCCAGCAACAAAGAGATCTAGGTGCCATTGTCACTGAAAATCTCAAACACGACAAACAAGTGGAAAAAAGCGTCAAAAATGCGAGCAGGATTCTTGGTTTCATTGCACGAAACTTTGAATACAAGTCAAAGAACATAATATTACCGCTCTATAAAGCGCTAGTCCGGCCTCATTTAGAATATGCAGTGCAACTCTGGTCTCCTACCTTACGAAAATATATTAATAAAATGGAAAAAATACAACAGAAAGCAACGAAGATGATTCCAGAACTCCGCAATCTCAGCTACGAAAGACGTCTTCAACGCCTTGAACTTATATCCCTAGAACAAAGAAGACTGCGAGGACAACTTATTGAGACCTTTAAGTATCTAAATGGCCTCAATAATGTTACCCTGGAAGGGCTCGTCGAAAGAGACGGTAACGTAAGAACCAGAAATAACGGTCAAAAACTATTACTGAGAAACTTCAAGACATCTCATGCTATGAACTTTTTTCCCGTTAAAATTGCTGCAACTTGGAACCAGCTGCCAGAAAACATAGTTTCTGCTGGCACTGTGAACACATTCAAAAATCGTCTAGATAAATTTTGGATTACGAACCCCCCCAGTACTACATCCTACTAACTATGTCCCTAACTCCTTAAGGTTAATGTATGATTGAGATAAATGTTCGTGTCATAAACGCCTGTGCGTGAGTGATATGTGTGCACACGACTAAATTGACTTACGTGGTTAAGGTGTACGTGCATGACTGATGGATTTACTTTTAGACGGCATGGGACTTCGGTATTGAACCAAGAATGGGCCAAACGGCTCGTTCCTATTGCCTTATTCTATTCTATTCTATTCATGTACAACAATGAGTTTTTTGCATTGTTATGATGTACCTGTCATGAATATGAAAACATAAGTATATATATCTATATATATAATGGATGTAGAGGCAAAAACATAGGAATGTTGGTCGCGAAATCGTAGCTGTGGCGGATAGGCGAGGGAGAGACGGCTCTCAGGAATGTCTGACGGTTAGAACCAACCGCCAGGCCTGCTTCGTGAAGTTAGTGAGGGTAACTCATATATAAACAAACGCATTGAGACGAAGGGGGCTTCAAGTTCGAGACTCAGAGGAAGAAGGACGTAAAGAAAGTTGTGATCGCTTGCCGCTATGGCGGCAAGCCGGCAAAGTCGTGCCGTCAACTCTCATCGGAAGTATATTCATCTTTACTGGCGGCGGGACAAAAATTCAAAGAAGAAGCTGTGAAGAAACAATTCATCGAAGAGTCATCAACATATTCAATTCAAGGGAAGATATAATCAACAACAGCATTACCATCATCCGAGGAACATCAGTCTGCATTTGGGAGGAAGAGCATCGCCAACATATAACATTGGTCTTCAACATTAGTGAGAGACATTGGCCCCGTCTTCAACATTGGTCTACAAGCCTGCAAGAGTCATCGGTTTCTCCAACATTTAGTCTTCAAGCTATAATAGGGGAAGTGATCATCGGACAGCTTACGAGATTCCTCCAACAGTCATCATTCGCATCTTACGTTAGTCCTGGGAAGTGTGCTGGCGGGCTCCGTGAAATTAGTGATGGGTACATTGCGAGGGAATCAAACATCATCGTCGCACAAGGGAGGTAAAAATTAATGGATGTTAGCCATGTGATCACAGAGTATAATTCAGCGTAACATTCATGCCTAGATGTTGATTTAGTATGTGATCGCTGATATCCAATGTTAACTAAATTTTCCCGTGTTCACAATAATTCATACTGGAATATCACGTGTCATTTTATTTACCCTCTCACTCGGCAACTGTTAGAATAGCGTGCTTCACCCATAAAAATGTGTTGAGGGATTTGGACGCCTCATAGCGATCATGTTTGTTTGTTATAAAAGTTCATTCATTTATTGCTTGATGTAGGGTTGGAAGATATTGGCAAAAAAAACTTAGTAAATAACGATATTAAATAAATATATATTCAATTCATGCAATATAAAATAAAAGAAAAGTATATGCAATTCATACAACGTATCGCGACATACCCTCCAACTTCGTCAGTAAAAATATAGCAAATTTTCTTGTTTTTGTTTTTACTTTTTAGGACATACCATCCTAATTTAGGTAAATTTGTTAGAAAAGTGTATTATTTTCCCTGTTATTAGATGATGAGAGTAAGTTCGTGGAAGTGCATACACTATGAATATAAATGTTCAGATACGGATAAGAAGCGTATTAGAAAAATATAGATTATTTTGTCTTCAAAAGCGGGTTTAATGAATTACAGACTTAAAAGCTTTATCAAGTTCGTTCAGTTGATGTGTACCTACGAAAGAGTAATTACACAGTGAAGAAAGAATGAAGTGTACTGACGTGTTTAAAAAATGTGTTGAAAACCTGACCTTAAGATATCGGTGTGTTTTTACTTTTACTCTCTTCTATTTTGGCAGTGAAGATGAACGTTTTTATTCCGAGACGTATGTAAATTAAAGATATCCCCTGTCACATTAGGATTTCCATTTTACCCCACGTGTGAGACAGCCAAAAAGCCACCCAATGATCGCTGATATTGGAAAATCTATCAGCCACCATTGATTAGCTTTAAAATGATTTGCTGATTATCTTCGACCACTGATAAGCTTTTTTCACAGTTCTTCAGGGTTGTGGGATAGTTCTCTGACAGTTTACCTCACCATCATAGTGCATCAGCAAAAAATCATTGTCCTCAGAGTTCATTGATAGGAGCATATTCTTCAACATTCGTTTCACGTTTTACATGAAATTCGTCTTGTGATTGGAAAGGTTGTTCTATCAAGTTACAACGTTTGAAAAAATAACAACTGGGAGTTACTATCGCAAGGTGTATACACTTCAATATATTTTTCAAAGATCTCTTACTCACACAGTTCCAAATTGTTACGGAGTCGAATAGAGAAATTTGTTCGTAAATGTATTTGTAGACTGCCATATTCATAATTTAGTCTGATGTAGATTTAATCATTTTCCAGAATTTAAAAAAGGCATAACCATGGAGTAAAATTGTAATTTTTGGAGGTGAATGACTCATAATTTTTCTCCGCATGACAAAATGAATTACAATGAAAAGTAAATATTTCCTCATATGTTTAGAGAACAATATCCTAGAACTCAATAAGTTTTGCTGGCATTTACATGATAAGTGTACGAGATGCCTTCCTTGAGATCCAAGGGTTCATATCCCGTCGGTGTAGTTCATTATTCGAATGTAATTCGCCAAGGAGTTACAGGTCTAGCCGCTATTATGTTATACTAAATCTTCTTACGAGTCACTCCTGAGCAGTTGAAGTCCCATGTGAATTACTCTAGAAGTTGTGTGGAAGTACTTTATGTGGGACACCTTGATGCACGTGGAAAATTAGCACATGCTCCATTATTCTCCCACTTTCTTAATGAGGGAGCTAATGGTACTGAAAGGATTTTTCACTGATCGCAATTCCTCTCATAGCTTCCGTATCTTCCGCAGTCAATAGACTGCGGAAAGTTCTTTAGTTACCTACATAACAATTCTGATGCAAGAACTTTAACTTCAGTGTGTAACGAAGTTTGCAAAAAGCGTCATGACTTATTGCGCACAGCTAAAAATGTTATTCATGTTTTTGAAACATTAGTTAACAGCGCTTCCCGTACCATTATTACAATTAGTATGGCTCACCTGGGTTGCCATATACGATATAATCATTTTTAATTTGTGAATGAAAAGCTGCTACATTTGTTTTAAATCATTATCATTTTCTCTTAACTACTACATTGTTTCATCCTCATATATATAATTATAGAGTTATCTTCATAGTATAATCAACCTACCGTGAATAAACAGCTACTGTCCAAAATTTATTGTGACTTGCAAGTCATTTGAACGCCTTTGCAGAAGTACGCAAACAAAAATACATTCCTTCTTATTGCATTTCAAATTCATTAAACAAATAAAATGGTTTATTTGTTATAATATATTAAATAAAACACTTTCTTAGTTACTCGCATGAGCATAAAATAGAGTTTTTTGTGCAAGTGAATTAGTGCATGCGGTTTAAGTCCATTTTTTTCTGTTTTTTATATTTCTGGCATACAAGCTATCACGAGAAAAAAAAGCGAAGTAAGTTAGATCACAAACAAGTAGTAAAATCATTTATATTACGACACAGTAGAAAGTTCCTCGCACAAGGCAACTTTGCATCGTTTGATAGCTGTTCTATAGCTTTCATTCTCCCTGAATGCCAAAATAGAAGACCAAATGCCTGCACACTCAGAATATCATTTTAGGTGTATCGCAAACGTTAACAGAATTCCTTAGTTTTATCTTTGGTCAAGCAGGTTGCATCACCATTGCACTCCCTTGGTTTCACATTCGTTTATTATTTTTTTGTATCTGATAACAGTTTCCAGCGCAATCTCTGATGGGAAATATTCAATTTATCCCTAAGAGTTCTTACCACTCAGCTTTTACCCAGTGAAATGCTGGCATGCATTCGTATTTGCATTTGCTTTTTACGGCGGGGCTGCATTCTAAAATGTGTACAATTAAGGATATTCCGGACTTTCAGTTCTTCATATTTCACTGAATGTTATAGTATTTCGTTTCAGTTGCTTTTTTAATTGAGTTTGTGGGGAAATATTTTCTGCTACACTCATAGGAGAATGGTTAGTTTCGCATTTGCTTCTATTGTTCCACACTTTATACTGTATTCTCGGTTCCAAAGGTAAAGTTGGTTATCGAAACTTAGTAGTACTCAGTATTGTATTCTTTTGGAGAAGTTTTCCGTTCTCTGTGTTCGTCGTCTTTTTCTTTTGTGTTTATTATGACACACAATGTTTAGACTACATAAACTGTAACCTTAAAACTTATTTGCAGCAGATAAGGATGTATAAGCCAATTAAGCTTACACTATTTTCTGTTTTCAAAATTTAAGCTGTTTTTCGAATTCCGCTCTTTTACAAATGTTGAATATAACATAAGAGATAACATATATATACTTAGAAATTCAATTATGAGCGATGAGCATTATTCATTACGATATGTCAACAAACAAAATCGTCGTATCTGAGTGCAGCAACAACCTAAACAATTTCTTGAAAAGCCTTTACATTCGCAGAAAGTCACTGTCTGGTGTGGTGTGATGGCTGATGAAATCATTGAGCCATATTTTTTCGATAACGATATGGGTAATGCTGAGACTGTCCCTGGTGAAAGATATCGAAATATGATCAGTACTTTCCTTCAACCTTAACTTAAAGCAAAACAAGCAAAACATCTGAGAAACATTAGATATCAACAGGATGGCGCCACGAGTCACACCGCGAGAAAAACAATAATTCTTTTAAATCACTTGTTTCCGCAAAAATTGATCTCTCGGCATAACGATGTTAACTGACGTCTAGAACCTCATACCTAACCATACCCGACTTTTATCTATGGGGAGACCTTAAGGGAAAAGTTTACATTAATAAACCTACCACGATCGCTCAATTAAAAAAAATCAAAGAGGAAATCACGTAAATTAAAAGCAACACATTAACGAAGGCTACAGAACATTTAAAAGAAGATTAGAAATGTTCTGTCGCGAAAATGGGCGTCACGTAACAAAGATTGTTTCCACTCTTAAATGTTATTTTTTAGTAAAATTCATAAATCTAATGAATGTTTTGACATAAAGTTTTATGTTCTATCCCAAAGAGTTTTTGAGTTATAAAAGTTTTTTTATGGGGCATCCTTTCTGGCCCACCCTGTATGAAAAAGCTGATAAAAATTTTCACATATCATATTATTTCCCCTCAACAGTAACGTCCTCCAAATGACCCAAGTACACAGCCCTAATCGGTATTTCAAGCCAAATTTTTCATTTACTGAGCAACAGTCATTGTTTATCATCTTCACATTCAGGGAGCTCCAAAGTGTCAAGCGAGTCCAAAATGTTTTCAGGATAATATTCATCCCCTATGTCCACGTTGGGGGTAAAATATTCTAGTATTTATTAGAATTGTGAATAGATTTAGTCAAACAGTTTCAGTTCGATCCCCAGAAGATTTTGTAATTCGTGAAACAGCACACATCGATTTATAGTCGTTGTGGCATGGACGGAAAATTGAAAATCGAAGCTTCAAACGTGGCTTGCATATTGTATTTAACACAAAATGATTAAATATCTAAAATGGTTTTGTTGTTTTCTGTTGATTATTGTGAAACGCTAGAAATACACATTTTCCCCTTATCTGATCCATTTATTTCTAAGAACTCTTCTTTCTTCTATATGAACCTCCAGACACACAAAGACGGAAGAGCCAGTTTAGAAAAATAAAAAATCGTTTCTAAAATTTTCTAACCATAACTTCACTTGTAAGAAAGGCATAAATTGTCAAATAAATTCCATATACAAGCACAGCTCTTCAGAATTTATTCTTACCGTACATTAAATTAATTGTATAATGCTTTTGCCCGCTAGCAAAGCTAGTATCCATTTAGTTAGGATGTATTTTTGCAGTCTCGTTGCTGTAAATTTACATAAACAGTTCTACTCGAAACTGATTATGATATTTTTAACATTTTCCTTGTATTGCAACAACATGAACATTATTATCAATACCATTCAATCAATAAATAAAAATATGACTAAAACGAAAATAGATAGATAAAAAATTGTGAAGCCTCAGAATGTGTGAAATTAGATGAAAACACTAGCAATGACAATGCAGTACTTGATAAAAAATATTAAGAAACAAAATTTAAAAGGACTTCATTGTGTACAACAGATACCGGCACTAACGAAGGTAAAAAAGGATTTCACCAGGGTGCACTGGTTAGGAAAATCCTTCATTGTACAAAACTTTTGACCATAAGGCAAGTTCGCGATAGAAAAGGCATCGCATATAGTTCTACATATTGTTGTTGTTATAATACATGAGTGATAAAATCAATTATAGTTTGCCATAGGACAAAAATCACAGCTAATGAGAGCATGAGTTAGCGATTTTTGTGATACTTGTAACTCGAATATTTCAGCTGTGCCACTTGAGTTTCCATACTCGAAGAGGTCTGGAATTGTTGTTGGTGTCTATGTGAATAAATATGACTGCCTTTAGAAAAATATTTAATTCCAAATAAGATATTTCTTTTATTTTCTCATACTTAATCCCTACACCATGCCATGATTTGGAAACTACATTCAGCAGTTTCAGTTCTTCCAGACGTTCCACAACTTAAACACCTGTAGGGAATAAAATTATGGAGTTGAGTCGTAAGGAACAATGAAAGAAATACCTCAATTTGCCAATTCTTGATCTAACATTTTACGCTCAACATCATTATACATTTTTTTCATGTTTATTACAAATCCTTCATTCCATGTTTCATTACAGGGAACTCATCCAGTTGGAAAAAGATTATTTAAGACAAGTTCTCGGTAACTAATTTTTTGAGTGGCATCGTCAGGAGAGAAACCGCTGAATGCACAACAATATTGTGTGAGGCAGAAACGTGGGAGGGGTTTAAACTATGAACTGAACCTTAAGGTTCAAGAAGCTACTTTTGTTTCTGTGATTTTCTAATTTACACAGTTGGCATGTATCTAACGTATATGTACATCAAATAGAATGTATACGTTTGCATTCAAGTAAATGTCTAAATAAGAATTTTGACAAGGGCATAATTAAGAGTTAGTTCATGGTGTTCCCTTTCGTCCTAGGCCATAGGTCAAGAAATATTATAACTTTTCTATTGTAAAATGCACAGCCGGATTTACTTTTTTCTCTTCATACTTTTATTGGAAAGACAGCCTTGGTATTGAATCTGGAAATTGTACGAACTCGTTAAATTCATGTTCCCTTTTCTCTACTCTTTTACCACAGATTTCGACTTTTTGAAGCGCGGATATAACAACTGTTGAATTACATTTTGCTCTAAATACAAACGTGCTCCCAAAAAGATTTGAAGCTGAAATCTTCCAGAAGTTACTCATATTTAAATAACAACTTTAAAATCCCCTGTAGCGTGTCTTCAGTTTTTGGACGAAGAAATCCATATGAATTTATGATTCATAAATGTTCCAACTAGCAAAAATTATGATCTGTTGGCTGCATTCCGATAATTAGTAAACAAAGTTGTTAATAATAGTGCAGTAAGTAGATCCACGAAGAGTTTACACTTTCAAAGTGAAATTATGAAACTAAAACACTAATCTTATGAATCATCAAAAATTCGATGTATAATAACCACAAAGAATTGACTGTTGTTTTTCGTTTATTTTTTCATGCTTACGAAGTGTTGATTTGAACCACTTATATGTACAGCTCAGCTGTGAGGCTAGCAGAGTATACTTTATGAAATAATCTAAGGATCTTAATCCTAAAGAAACTGTAGCAGTAATGGTAAAATATTGGTTAATTTGAATTCACCATCTCAACCGCGTTACTTGACAAAAGGCACGCTGTTTGACACACGGAGTTGAGTCTCAAATATTTTAGGCTCAACTACATTGTGAAGGAGTTTTATTGTTTCAAAGGAATGCTCATTTTTTAGTATTCCAAACTCAAACTTAAATTTAAAAAAATTAATTTAATGTCTATGTGTACCTCAACGTTGATGAGCCATGCCATTTCTTCTGCAGGAAGACTTTATCTCTTCTTTTATGTTAAAATAAATTAACTCAAAAACATCAAAAACAACTCACTTATGTGAAATTTAGGCCGTAGAAGGATGAAAACTATAATATGAAAACTAGATGTTAGACACAATTAAAAAAAAAACATTCGATACATCACTGTCTTAAAGTTTTGATAGGACGTTTATGTGAGCTCATATAAGCTATTTTCTTTTTATTTTGTGCACACTAACGTCTCACTCGTTAACTATTTGGTAGTTATATATTGCAATAGTAAGGGAAGGAATTACTTAATTAATGCCACCTAATTTCCTTTCAGGAGCAATTTTTGCTTAAAAATATTTGTGGGCTCCCTATGGAAGGCTCTTTTGCAGTCAGTGTGTTCCGGTACGAATCCCTGAGCTTGCAAAGGAGATGCACTCTTTCCGGATGCGTGGGCCGTGTTGTCAGAGGCGTTGACCTCTCGCTTAGAAGTTACGGCTCAGAGTTCTCAGATTTGCGAAGAGCCCCGACAGTTACAAGCTGACTTCAGGACGGGAACAAATTACGCGTCCCTGGTCGTTGAGGAGGCAGAATGGTCCAGGAAAGTACCTAGGACGGGATCTGAGAAATAAAGGCGACTCAGTCACTAAATAAGGAAGAAAAAAGCAAACTCACGCACGTTTGGAGCTTGTTGTGGAATGAACATGATTATCACGACACTGGATAAACGTCAAGAAAATGCGCAGGCATTGTTAAAGGATCAAATCACATTTCATCCATTTTTGTGAAATAATTATTAACAGTAAACAACGGTAGGTTGACACATTTAAATAAGTGATATTTTTCCTTACATCAGATAATAGGTCAGTATTAGAAATTTAAGTATTACTGCTCATAAATATTTGGGGATGAGTTTTTTGAGAATGATGGTCTGTATCAACAGTTGTACCGGCATCATGAAATGCAATGTAGAAGGTGTGTAAAGTATTTGGGGACGCATGTTACTTTAACTATGGCAACAAATTGTAAGGCATTATATTTTTTGTATTTCAAAATTATCAATAGCTGACCTTTGTAAAGGAAAAAGAGATGCAGTCAGTTATTGTGGTTATAAAGGCTGAACATAGGAACTCAAAAGTAGATTGCTTTTTAAATGACGTTTTCTGATGTGATAAAAACTGTCATTTTGTATCAGAGGCGAATTGATTTATCAATCGTAACAGTCCTCAAAATTATCTTAAAAATCCAGCAGAAAATAACAAAATTTAGTCCCCCGTCAGACAATGATCAAGAAACGCAGGATTGGATTGCATAAAATATTTATGACCACATACCCTCTAACATTTAGCCTCCTAGCATTCCAAATATCAATCTATTGAAGTACAATGTATTGATAGTAGTTGAGAAAGAGTTTAATGAACAGCCTCGTAGCACTAAAGAATCTTTAAAAGGCTCAATAGTCAGAGCAACGTCCAAAATAAACCAGGGCAGTAATTGATCCCTCAGACCTTGCATAAAAACCGTTATCGAAGCTAAAGGAAACATCACGATTACATAATATGTTTGTTCTTATCCTCACGCAGTCGTTGAGTAAAAAGACATTATTATCAGTAGCAAAGAGGTATTTCTGTGAAAGTAAACTCTAAAAACTGTATATTAAAATAAGCAGTCTACTAACATAAGTGGTCAACTCGAGTGCTTAGCGGTTACATTTTAGATCGTGTATGCATAACTGAACACACTTTCAAACTGTTCGAAAGTATTCATGGAATAAACAATAAATACTAATTTTCCTCTTTCACCGAAAGTTCCGATTTCTATGTGTTTATATGGCGCATATCACACTCTCATCAGTTGCTGATGAAGTATTGAAGCATTGAGTGAAGCTTCAAAATTGTTATAAGCGTAAAACTTTTGACTTGGATGAGGCGTCCTACAATGTTAGTTAAAAAAGGATTCATTTTAATCGCAAAATAGTGTTTTGTCAGTTAGACAAATTTATTCCAGGGTAGTGATCGAACACAACTATATTTAACTGTATCTCTAGAAATTGTAAATAGTTTTTTAAAATGTTAACAGATAGCCTTGAGTTGTAAAATATTGTTGATAAAAACCGGGCTTTTCTCACTTTCCACATTTCATTTATTTCCCAATGTTCTTTCTATGCTACTAGGCAATGATTCTAAATATGATACAATCTTATCCAACGTACCGTACTCCTTGCCACTTAAGTTAATATTTCATTTATAAAAGCTCGGAATATGTTGTTATACTCACCTCGTATGGACCTATTGGGATAAGATATTGAAAACATCTCAGCACAATTTTGAAATCAAACGCAACGCAACCAAATTATATTTACGACTTAACTTCCAAGCACACCTACAAACGCTTTGGAACAAACAGCATTCACCATCTCCGTAGAACGGCAATGATCCAAATGTCTCACGCTGCTACACTGCCGATTTCCTATCACTGCCGATTCCCGTTGCAGTAAGAAGCCCGGTAAACATACATCACAGGACAAACGTTCTACTAGCTGGTGTAAATATACCAATTTACAATATCACATGATTTCGTATGACTGCATACATCAAATGAAAATTGAGCAAGTGCCAAGTAGTGACGACAATAATTTTGACTCAGCAAATGAAGAATAAATGAAACATTTTCAGGAGTAATCACTGTTCTGAAAATTACCAGCTGTCATTTCATTTCGTCAAAATCGTTGAAAATAATTGAATCATACGTGGAAGTCAGTGTTGAGATTGTTTCATCTATGGCAATGTGTCCGACGTTTTAAAGTCTATTCGTAGTATCTAAACTCACGAGAGTAATGATGACATCTGGAAACAATTTTTGTACTCCAGAATATTTCTACGTAATTGAAACGGACATTGCTGCGTAGGTTCGATAATCCTTTCATCAAACCCAGTTCTACAATTAACGAGATGCTCATCTGAGGAGGTGCTTGGTTAATATGCTATCTGATAATTGTATTTCCAAAAGGGAAATATTCAAACAAACGTAGAGCACATGCGTTAAAAAAAATTTATTTTTACAAAGCATGAGGAATGTTATCTTAAAAATCTTGGTTCATATATATCTCAATTAATAAAAAAATGTAGACATTGTATGAAGTATACAAAACGTATGCACTGTATCCTGTTAAAAAATAATTGGTTTTACAATCGACATCACACATGACATATGATACACTTGAGTCAAAACTTTTGTGTCAGTCCATATGTGACAAAAACGAAATGACTTGAAAATATGTCAGAAATTGTTAGAAGATTTATATACACTCACAATATAAATAATAAAATTAATAATTTCACTTCTTCATGACGTTTAAATTTATCTGGTTGATTACATGACTAAATGTATTTTGTCGCATCACTAGGATGTACTGGTGTGCATCAAAGGTGATACATTAATTCTATTTAATTCTGATGTTGCGAAGTAATCTAATCGAGTTAACTCAGAAGCATGAACTGCCAGAAAATTTAGGACATGACATCCTCTGATCATTTTTGAAATGAGACTTCAAAACGACCCAGCGTAGAACCGGAGGCTGTCGACTTCAAGAGTAATATGACCCTACATTCGACGAGCCCTCGCTCCAGTTCTGAAAGGAGGCCGAAATACGAATTGCGAAGAACCTCTCCAGTTGTGTGGAGAAACGCAGGCTCAGCTCTAAGAGGTCCCTCTGTAAACCCTCGTCTGAATGGGGAAATTAGACCGACAAAGCAAGAGAATTAGATCGTCTTTTCTTAGAACTTGACTATTGTGTGAGGCAGTCAATACGAAGAAATACGGTTCTTTTGAACTCTTAAGCCTAAATGGAAAGTGGATATCAATTCAACTTCACCTGTAATATAATTTATTTAAAGAAATGTTAAGATAATTCACTCAACATTGTTATTCAACAGCTTTTGCAACATAAATAATAAAAAATTACTATGAAACACATGATGGCAATTGTCCCATATTAGTAATGAACTCGTAATATATGGCAACAATATTCATTATTGGTAAAGAGCAAGGTCTTAAGGTTGGAGTGGCAGAGTCTGAATTGGGCAATTATTATTGTTCAAGATTCCTGTCGGAGTAGGATTTTCTGAAAATTCATGGGTTTGACTCGATGGGTTGAACTTCCACTGTCGTGGTAAATAAGTTTATGAGTTTATTAGCTTAAAAAGGCTACCTACTGATTACAACTGAACATTCGGCCTCATGGTTTTTACAATTTTGGCTGAGCGCAATAGCTTTCACAGAAGTGAGTAGAGTACGAAGATGATAAGAGGAGAAATAGACGTTTTCAGATACTATATTCATAATTATTCAAAGCCCAATAAACAACCATTCATATTTTCTCATTAGATTACGTTCATACACTTGCATAAAAAATTACTACGTTCGATGAGGTGAAACTATTGGTGCTGTATTTGTAAAAATGTTATGCTCTGTCGGTTCAAATTTGAACATTATTTAACAACCACGAAGCACCTTGCCTTGGTACTGCTACTGTTCGGCTGTCTCTGAGTTTTATTGTGCCTGAGTAAATCACCCGGGCTTAAGTCACAGAGTACGTGCCGCAAAGTACGAACCGGATTGAAACACTACTTGGGGTTGCAGTGCCGAATTATGAAAAATTGACATTTTTACTTCAAAACTGTAGTGCTCATTTAGAGAGATGATTCTGTATATTTTTGCAATTATTAGACTGTTGGTTTCTCCATTTCATTATGGTGAATTCTAACTAATTTCGAAAGAAGACAAAGCTCCTGATATTATACTAGGCAGTCTTCAATAAATAATGTATTGATTGTGAATGCGGTCTTTCAATTCCTTACAAACAAGTACTCGTAATGCTGTACAAAGTTCATTAAAACAAATATTACATATAAGAAAATCTGAATGAACAGAACTTTCATCAAAAAATGTTTGCGGATGCCTCTGATGAAACAAAATTTGTGTTGCACGTTTTTTAATTCTTTGTTTTCAAATTATTTTATAATTAGGTATGATAATTTTTACAGCTGTATTATATTTACAATACAATACTTTAGTAATGATAGTAATTATACACAAACATGTTTCTTTTTTCCGGCTTTGTATTAAGTGCATGTATCGACATCTACACGCAGAGGTGTGGAACTATACGGCGCCGTCGAGTTTATTTGTTCTTAAACAAATCATTAGTCGGCCAGCGGAGAACCGAGAAATATGCTTAGTTACACAAGACTCATAGGCACAAGAGCGCGTTGTACGTTATGGAGTGTGAGAGACTCTACGAAAAAAATTATAAATTAATAACAAAAGAAAAAAGGTAAGCTTAAAGCGGCCATGAGGTGACAGAAGAAGAGACTTGGAGACCAGAGTTACGAGGGAAAGGTGTAAATCTGTTGGGATGTGAGATGTGAATTACTACACGTTTGGGGTTTAGGTAGGATGTGATAATTTGATTAAAAGGACAATTAATTAATTATTACACCGATGAGTGACCGTAGATCTTCCACGTGCACTTACCTGCGTACCTAAGGGAATATTTAATTGTGCTACATTAAATAATGGGAAGCGAAATAGTGATATAATTAAGGTGTCATTGCACGTGTTATTTCGTTATGTTCTCGTCACAGTGTCGTCACGAGTATAATGGCAAGTACTAAAGTTAATACTATGTCATGATAGAGGAATTCTAGAGATGGGTTAAAATCGCGTATTTGATGTGAACGTGCATTAAATTTAATGGTTCCGTGTGCACTTGCACATTCAGTTATTAAGACTGAAATTAATTTGTTAATAATTAACTGTTTAATAGAACATCATGTTGTGGTTCACCTGCCTAAATGTGATAGATGAGTCGCACTTCTCGTTCTGTGATTATTAGAACAACATATATTAAATTTTTTTTGTGTATTATTTATTCCTCACTACCCGTATTAAAAAAGAATCGGGAACCCTTTTACCATTTCATGTATTCGTAGGATTTGAGTCTCTCCAAGTGCGATATGTATTGTCTTGCATTTAATTAATTGTATCATTAACAAGTATTAACTGAAATAAAACAGATGGACAGCATGCAGAAAAACCATACATTGAAACCAAGATTACGTACGAACTTATCGGCAAGCCATCAATGTAGTATCAAAAGTAGGCAAAAAGCATTTCCATTTCTATATCAATTAATCAACCAACCTAATAACAAAAACACATCAAAACTTATACGGATCGCCACACTTTATATCAATGGAAAATTTCATTCTTGTAATAGCGAAATCGATTTAAATTCGTGGTTTTCCTTTTGCATCACAAACTTTTATGGCACTGGAAAGATGTCAGGATCAAGATGAACTCTCTCGATAAATACAAGATGAACCAATAGTTTATATGTTAATCAGTGTGTGTAATGTAATATTTATATGAGATGAAATATCGTCCTAGGAATGTAAACATTTATAATAATAACTTTTATGACATGGTCTAAACACAAAACACACTAACAGACATGGTTCGTCAGTGGCACAAGAAAGTCTATTGAATAAGTCACAGGTTTTAAAGTTTTATAACCAGTCTTTCTATATGGAAACAGTTCGTAATTCGTTATAAGGGCACACCCAATGCATACTTAAAAATAAAGTTTTGAGATAGACCACTGAAAAAAGTATAGTATCGAAAAGATCTAATACAAGTAACTGTTTATTTTGGAAAAATAACAATCTTCTATGTGGTGTTCTATGTAACCAAACAGGGAATGGCTGATGCTACAATGAAGTAAGATAGTAACATTTTTGTTGTTTTGCAAAATATTAAATTTGAATTTCAGGGGTAATGTTGAAACCATTGGATTACAACAAAACACTTTTCAGCACTAGCAAATATTGATTCCCGTAAAACCATATTCAATATCAATACATTTTTTTATTGAAATTTACCAACGGAACATAAAAATTTTAAATAATAAAGGAGCATAGAGATAACAACTTTTAGACGATTCTCTACCGTTACTAAATGTCAGGTAAGGGATTTTTATAAAAGGCTTTTTTATTCATATTACCATGAATAATGGTTATGAGATAAAATCTGTAAGTTCATTACATGAATCGAACAGTCAACAAAATGTATCTAGAAAAAGAAATATGTGCTCAGACCTCCCCAATCCGAATTCCATTATCGGTTTAACGGTATTTATCATGGGTTTTCGTCATCTATAGTATGAAATTTTGATGCAAGACGTGTTACCGGCTATTACTGGTAATTATAGGTAATTCCAAACGATAAACTGTTCGTCGATGATATAGGCCGGTCTTTACCGTCTTTTTCTTACAGTCGTTCCAATCATAGAAAAAAAAACGATAAAAATACAGTTATTTTTCAGATTATGTTCTAAGTTGGAAATTGACGGATTTACATACCTGATAGCCCCAGTCTAAACGACATGTCAGGCGAGATTAGGGTACGTATTTTCCAATGTCAACCGAAATGTTAGAAATTATTAATCATAACATTTACATGGAACAATATAAATTTTAATTATTTTCATATGAACGTCAACGATTTCAATTTGAAGTTTTGATACTTCAATTACAGGTTACGGACAAACTTCTTAGACTTATTTTCGCCACAAAAAGATATAAATGTTAAAATATATTTATTAAGCATACGACATACAAGCATATGACACACTCAAAATAACTCAGTAAAAATGTTACGTCCTAAGATAGTTTCATGCAATTAAGTCATATGATTAGAATCGAAGAATTTCCTTTTGTGAGTGACTTAGATGAGCGAGAACGAATACACATTTAGAGTTTTACTTATAGATGACAGTAAAGGATGTCCTACGTCGCAGAAAGTTGACTACATTGGCAGCATTTACACAAAAAATTAAGAATCCATGTAGTGCAATGCCACTGGATACTTTGCTCAACGTTGGACAAGCAGTGGTTCACCGTTCACAGAAATGCACGGAAAACTAATGGATAGCACTCTGAACAGCTGTAATTTTGGAGGCTTAATAAAACTTGTGGTACATTAGTAATGTCTGAATACAATTCATATTCAAATATTTCTAAATGTTTTTTCCTACTGTTTGCATACATTATTTTGATGAACTCGCTATGATTTTAAATAAAGGCATCAAGTCAAATTAATAAGTACACATGTCAGTCTTTATTGTTTATTTCCGTTCAGAGTTGATGGAAATAGTTTTCGTTATGCAATATCATGAAAAATAAATAGAGTCAGCAAGTGTCAGCGCACATAGTACGCCTGATGTAGAGTGAAATACCTGTTTGAACTGAATATCTGCTGAAGCTCCTGCTGTTCAGGAGTTCTGACTAGCTCATAAAACCCAGCCCCTGGGGTGAAAAGAATGTGAGTCTAATTACGTGTAAGATCTTGGTAGGGGGATAACGCCCCAGAAAGCTGTCCCTCCAGTGATTCTGTACCATTAACCTAGCTCTGGACGGAAGGGAAATTAGCAAGTTTCTGCCTAAGCAAGTTAGCTAATTACAGTAGCTTCACATATGGTTTGTCACCCCACAGATATATGTACAAGATTTTACAACCGTAGACACACTGTACGGTGACTATTTGATGTAATAATGAAGCCTACTTTTTATAATCAATATTGATTTTTTTTCTAAAATCAATGATAACAGACTTCAAGAAATCCTGTGCCCTCACTTAATTTCTGAGTAGAATTACCAGAATTGGGAATCATTTTCTAGAATATATCGTGCCTGCCGACGCGTTGAACATATTGAAAAGTCACCTTGACCAGTAGGTCAAGGAATAAGGAATTTCTGCACTCTTTCTTAAGGAATTCCCTGCATTCCAAAGTATTGATTCTATGTGTAAGGAAAACTCCAGAAAAAAAAGAATAAGAATAAACAATTAAGTCTAGTGGATTCAGCACAGCTAACTAAGCGATATCGCCAAATAAACGTTGTGTTTTGCATACATTTCAGAATGGAAAGATCCACTAGTCACAGCTGAAATAGGCAAAAGTTCAACTTGAAATACTCCGAGGAGAAAACAAATAATTGTTCATTTGTCTCTATGATTTAGAACAATTTTTTAACATTCAGGGAACAATTTCAATGGTTAACTCCATTCCGACACGTGCGTACACCTACACATCCACACCCACAAACACGCAGTAATTTGGAGGAATGGATAATTTGATAGCCCTCTGTATTTTATTCAAGCTAGATTTCTGGGTAAATGTAAAAAGCTCCTCTAAAATTCAGAGGTCTTCCTCATCATTTGCTTTACAAAATATTTCAAAATTAGTATTTTTAAATGGATGCCAGGAAAATTGACAGTGATCCCTAATTGCTGACATTGCAGAAAAAGCGAATGTTCGGTCAGTTTTATAGGAAATTTCTGGATGTTGGCTACATCTCATAACTTTCTTTCAGGGAACATAAGATTGCATGCAACAATCACACTTCTACAAATTAGCACGTTCATTCTGCAGGCATTCTTCCAATTTTTTCTTTTCTTTTGAAAAACATACAATCATACGCTCACGTCGATGAAACCCTTGGACGCCGACTGATGCATAGAACTTTTGGAAAAAATGTAGCACTTGTTTTTTTCATCTCTGTAATTACTTATCTTCTGAACGGTAAGAGCAATTTTAAAGTTCGCTTTGATGTACCACTGGTGACAGTAGATGGACGATTTTTCATTTCCGACTAAATTTCTCTCCTTTGCAGCGAAGAAAGAATAAGTTTTTTCCAGATTAGTAGTCTGTCATTTTCATGGATAAAATTAGGTCAGTGAAACTGACAGTGAGTGAAATATTTCGAAATAATATTATAATTAAAGTTAAACATAACATTTTTGGTTAACTTACTGTACTCAGTGTACAACTTGGTCTATTGGTCCCATAATTATGAGCTCCTTCACCACTTCTGCGAGAGGCTTCAGGAATCTCCGGACGCCTCTTCTGAATGAGTTTTTACTACCTGAACTACGTATGTACGTACGTGGGCAGCGGATACTAGATGGTAATATGGCTCACCGATTTTTCTCGATAAAGTTCTAATTTATTCTCTCATATGCAATAGATTCCTTGATCATGAACCTTTCTGTCCTATTTCAGCTTTCCTGCTAGGTTCTGTCCTACTTCAGCTTGCCTACTGGGATTCTGGGATTAAAAAAAGAGTAAAATATTCGTTATTAAACAGACCATAAAACGGTTTATTTACGCTTTTCCATTCAAACCTGCGTACAATAACTCAGCATAATCGTCTTGAAAAGGAACCTATATATATATTTTCATGAATTATTAGGAGTAAACGTTGAAAAAATTTAAATATAAATTATATGTGTGGCAACAAAGAACGAGTGGAAATCCGTAATATTGGCCGGAGAAATGAAAACCTCTCGTATCCCCACTCGCTTGCATTTGCTACACTTCTTTAGTAATTTTTTGGTGTCTGCACACGTCCATTTGTCATTACAGATTGCTGATATATGGATGTGTCCAATCCTAAGCGAATGTGTCATATTTGTTATCGGTGGATATTATTCCAGGGACCTAGGAACATGCGGCTACCATCCCATTTCTACGACTAGAAAATTTGAAAAGCGTTTCTCAACCCAAAGAACTAAGCTTGGCCTCGTAAAATGTATATTAGAACATATTATCAGATTTTCATGGTGTCCAACAAAATATTGCAACATGAAAAACATTTAGTTTCTAGTTCTTGTGTTGGCTCCAATTTCATTTGCTTGCATCACAGGGAACAGGAACGCCGTCTTACTGACTTGACTTAAACTGTTTCCTCAACTTTCCAGATCATCGCAACATGTTCCTACGAACCTCTATCTCAAGCCAGAAAATGGACAGACACCATCGTTGGAAGCATGATCAATAGTATTGAGATGTTAGGATTAAGAATTCAAAACCCATTGTATGTTTCATGCATACATGAATAGAATAAAGTTTATTTTTTCCTTTTTCTTTCGTATGCTAATAATCTTCACCAGTATGAAGTGTTGAAGTGCATGAAAATGTGGGTAAGGTAAGTGAGTTTTCAGATTACGTACGTAAAATCATCACATAACCATACAAATAAGGTTCTATGTTCAGTAAGGTACCAAATGCGTGAATATGCTTGAAGGTGCGGTAGGAACCATCATTTGGTATTGGATAATGCATAACACGATTGCCCACAAGCATAAAAGTGGACACCCTAAGAAAATGACGTTATTCAGAGAGATGTGTGGACAATTCCAAGCAAGTTCTCCACGAAGTGTGGTGAAATTGAAAACAACCTCTAAATGACAAATTTGTTTTTTGTTCACAGGGATGCAATTAATAGAACACTCAAACACGATGATTCGCAATGAAGATCACCCAGAAGATTTGGTTTACTGTAATATAAACAGTCGAATAGCCCCATGAAACTTGAAAAGAGAATGAAAAATTATTAGGCAAAATTATGCTCCTCCTGTTCAAGAAAACGTTAGCCAACAGTCAGATTAATCATTCAGAATTTGGTAATTTTTAGTCAAAGTGTGCGCTGTTTACACTAAAGATCAGTGTTGGTGTTCCTGATTTATTTGTATTAGCTTATTCAGCTAATATAGTTTCCAGCAAAAATGATGAACGCTTTTTAGTCACAATATCATTTTACTTCTTTTTAGTTCAACCGCTGAGTAAAAACTCAGAAAACGAAAAAAAATGGTAGAAATGTTAAAGAAAAATGTGAAAAGCACGAATTAACCAGAACAAACTTAATCCCGTGTTGCAAGCACTGCTGGAAACATCGAAAAATTATGTCTTGCAGTGTGGTGTAATAAAACAAGTTACACATGAATTTGGGATTAAAAACCATACGGTGGGAAGACTTTCAAAAGTTTTAATAAGTCACGCTCTAAATATGTGTGGATGGATATTTCGAGCAGCAAATACCGTTCGGCACGAAAGAAGAAAAAGCCCAATTATCTTCATAAATCGAAGCTAAAAAATACTTTTCAAAGTTTGCAGTTAGCAATATCTTATTTCAATTAATTATGATAGTAATTATACACATCGGCATGTGTCTAGAGAAAAGTTGAAAAAGGAAACCGTCCAGTTTCCCTCTTTCTTCCAACGACTTACAGGAAAAACATTGATATTATTTCATGATTCATTTATTTCGTACTCATTTCAATGTCAATATACTGAAATGACTTTTTTACCGATGAGTATGACAATAAATTTTATTTCATGTTTTTTTTCTATCAGAACAACTATTTAGGGACAACCTAAAAATTGTTTTGTTGCAACTGTTTCTGAACAGAGGGAGTATCATTTAACGTAACCAAAATCGAACTATATGCAGAAACCAAGACAAGTTATATTCGTAGAAAAGAGTGAACTGCCCCCTATCAAAAAAATACTATTTTTAGAGTTGATGTAGAGATGGGAATATTACTGTTATTAAGATTTTTTATCTAATGCCATCGGTGCAAGGAAAATAACTGAAGAACGAATGAATGTATTCAAATATAGTGAAAGTCCAACTACATATTTTCTGAAAAATACCACATTATTTAAGCCTTTTTCAGGAACATACACAAACTAGAAACACACTGCGAAGACGACCCTACAATGTTTGGTTTCCTTAGGACTTGATGAGGAGGAATGAATTACCACAGGGCATCTTCGAATTTACTTAAACAGACTTGTTTTGTCGGGCATTCCAGAAGCAACACGTGTGCTCAGAACTCGATGACAGCTCGAGTAAAAAATAATTTGCATCAAACATTACTATAAAAAAATAGTTTAAAAAATCTAGGGTTCCTTCAAACTTGATTTTGAATACGGGAAAGTTTCCTAAAAAATGCGGTATGGGTTGTTCTACTTTGAGAAGTATGGAGCCGTGGAGAACATCAGAGCAGCAAATGAAGACCGTCCAAGCCTCTTAGAACGCCCCAAGAAACTTAGAATCTAGGTGGGTGAGAGCGTTAGAGCTATTTAGCAAAAACAATTTAATGGCCTAAAAAGTTTAAACAATTTAACCACTTATCTATGTCTTTCAGAGAAATCTATTATTTCGCGGAGCCCTACGGATAATCCTACAATATCTTTACGCCTGACGGGCAATTCTACCATTTCTGTTTGTCGTGCGGCACATGCTTAATTATTTTAAACTTCCACAAAAGACATTAAAGCTTTCCAGTTTTTTCACTGTAGAATCAAGCAAGTATTTGCTTCACGCTCAGCTTACAATGCTTATACCATTCTATTTTGTCTATATCCCGTAACCTTGTTATTTGTGAATGCCGGTATGCCACTCGCGAGGTGCGTTGCAGACCTCACCATTCGTCGGATAACTTCACATGATCCTAAAAACTTGCTTTGATATATAATATGACTGGTCATCCAGCTCATAATTTATTTCTAATCTTTTTGTTCCACTGAACGTTTATGAATGAACAGACCATCTTTTAACTCAAGTTCTAAACACAACAAACTAGTTATACCTGAAGTTTCATTTATTATCAACAAAAAATAAGGAATATGCTTATCAAAAGTTAAGACCTATTTTTTTCGCTACCTTGTAGTCTCTTGATTTTAGCACGATTGAGAATTTGTGTACGAAATTACCGCTGTAAGCTCCTGCAAGAAATTCAGAGAAATTTGAAATTGTTCAGAAAGATTTATCACGAACTGACCAAAATTCCTGCACTTTGACGTATAATGCCGACGGAAAACTTCAGAAAAAGAATTGTGGAAGCGTAGCAGAATAAGGACGTATTATAGAAAAACGTAGATAGTTAAATGCGTTAAATACGATTGATATCGAAGTTTCGGATATTTTTCGCAATTTATAAATAACTGCATCTCGGTGAATTTTTTACTAGCGGAGATAAATTAAATCTTAACCTATGGCAATTGCTCAAAACTTATTTTTGGCCACGATGTCTTGTCATTAGGTGACAATGCCAATGAAGTAGGAATTGCAGAACGTACACTTCAGCTTTCCAGTTTGTTTTATCTTTCTCCCTGGTGATGTCTTCTTTGGTACATGAACGTGAATAATTTAATTTATTCTGTAATTTTATGGTATGACATTTGTACAGTGTTATACACATATGTATAATTACCATAGGTTTTATGAGTATGAGTAATTGCAATAACTAAAATCTGACAATTCATCTTCATTTACTCACAAAATCCTGTGGTGCAATCTGTAACCTAGTTCCACTTTGAGAACAGATTTTATGAGCAATTTAATATGCAAATGTATAATTTTTCAAGGAGTTCAAACAAGTGTTTTGAATGATATGAATTCCAAATTAGTGTAAAATAATAGCAGCAGCGGGGAATCATTCTATATTAAAAATTGGCTGGATATGAAGTTCATTAGGTTTGAAATGTTTTTAATATTTTTAATGATTGTAAAAATAATTTCAGTGGAAAAAAGAAAATCAATAGTAAGATGAAAGAAAAGGTAAGGTAAATTGGGGAGTTAGTGTTTTCTGAGAAAAGGTCAGAAAAGCGTAGCTCAAAATCATATCTATTGCTCTACTTCGATGAGAAAGTTTTTAGTCATTCAAAATGAAATTTGTTTATCAATTCAAATATGCATTGACACAGACCTTTTTTTAATTAATAATGATTCCCGTAAAGAACTTGTGAATTTGAAGTTAATATTTCTACGAAATTGGGAACTTTAGAGTTATAAGATTCGAATTAATATGAGAAGAAAACATCGTCAGTTATAAGTTTTTATAAATGAAGAAACATATTTTTTAAGAGTGGGTTTGTCATGGTTAAATAACTTCGTTGAGTAAAGTCGTGCTTATGAACTGAGACTGTAGAGAAAACTAAAGTACCGTAAAGTAACGATCGTAATAAAGGATGTAACAAATCACCCACAGCCTTGTTTTTTCATATAATCTCGAAAAAGTATTAGTTCAGAAGGGATATCAATAATTTTATTTAGTTCTTTTATCTTGATTTCAAAACACTTAATTCCCCAGTCAACGAGTTAGCGTATTCATTTTAAATAAAAGGAATTAGATTTTGTTTACAGTTATTTATGAACCTCTTTTTGCAATTATAGCAACAGAGAAAGCGACGCCATTCTAACGCCCCTCTGAGCTATTCATGCATGTAATGAACGTGAAGGGAGGTGGCTGGGATTCTAGTCGTTTATTTCAGTACTTTAAACCCTTCTGGATTACGATTTTCACGTAATGCCAGGGCATTGAACAGTGCCATGCTACGTCACAACTTTCAAATAAATGGCTTCGGTGTTGAGCGGAAATTACTGGCTGATAAGTAATCGACGTGTATCAGCTTCTGACATCCCTTTCAACCGGTGAAATAGTATCTCTGTTTTCATTCCCCATTTGTACATGCTACTGGTAAGCCTGCCATGTTTATTCAATAAGGAAAACTGAATTAGGCGCCTGAACTTGGAAAAACCGTGGAAGATGAAAATAACTAACTCTGATAAAAATATTCGAGAGCATGAGGCAGTATAGAAGCCCAAGTTTTTGTTGTTGGGAAAACATACGTAAATGTATGTAATTACAAAGATTATTGCTGAGAATAAATTGAATTTGTTCTGTGTATACAAATGTACAGCTAGAGACATGTACAACCCGTGGAGTTTTTCACGACACAGGGCAATTCTTGCCTAGATGTTAAGAGGTTACTGACCACGAAAACTTTCAATTTTAAATGTTCTAAGCTAAATTTATCCTAATTTCCTAACAACAGAAACTAAACGGAAAATGAAACTTAGATACAAGCCAGTATGAAATTAATATTCATTTCTCATTGAGCTTATTGGTTAATTTTTGACTAATCGTGACATTTGTCAATAGTTTAGAAAATTCATAAATGACTATTGTGTATCGTCGTTTCATAAAGTTGAGTGCGAGAAAACACTAGAATCTATTTTTCCAGGGAGAACTGCTCTGCTCTATTTCATTCACAACTGTGTCCCGTTTCCAAAAGTTTATTGATTGAATTTAGTACCGAATAGAAGGGTATTTTGATGCAAGGGTTTCGAGAGAGATAATTGTACGATGGTTTTCGAAGATTTAAAAGCAAGGTCACTAATAATTTATTTCTATGAGACACGTGTTGCGTTATTGTGATACGATAAAAATTCGTTGAAGAAATTACAGGGACAGAATAAAGAAGTATTATTAGTATACGGGCATCTAAAGGTTACATATTGAATGACGTATTTTATTTAAGATGGTGTCATTCATCATTAAAGTTTTCATGCCTGATTGAAAGTATCTCAACGAATGTAAAACTATACCTTTTGCAGGATTTAGGCACATAATATTATATAATCTATAATAGAAGGCAATCACTTAGAGAAATATTTGTTTTTTATCCCTGCGCTCTAAAAACGTGGAGACGAAAAATGAGCGAGAATAGAATAGGTCTACGCCCATGAAAAAGATTAAAAGCTTCTGCCTCAACGACCAGTGTTCAATTACAGCGCAATTAATTGAATCCCAAGGGTTTGGTTCTGCTTTCTTGCATTTTGCAGTAAAAGGGGGCAAGACAGGGGGATATCTTAAAGCAGATAAACTCGTAGATAGATTATAAATCAGATAGGTGTTAGCTTGTATTCTTTGCTCTTGATTGATGCAGTATTTAAAAATTGCTCGTGAACTTTGTGAATACTTCTTTGTTATTTGTTTTTACAAACTTCTAGCTACTGCTCGCTGTATTGAACGGTTCATTTCCAGTTAGGATCAAGTTTTCATAAAGGAAAATAACTAACTCATGATTATGGGCACACTGAACCACATCACCACGTATTTAAAGATTGCGATTGTCTCTTTCAAACTAGGGCCATAACTCACTGGTAAAAATTGCTCTTGGAAATATACTTCTTATTTTTTGTTGTCCCTCCGGTAATAATACGCAAACTGAAGTCGGAAAAATTATGCCGACAAAATATCCCCAAATACTGTTCCGATATTTCCAGAACATTCTTGAGCGCCTCACATTTTTAACCGCACAGCTGACCATTTGTATACTTGCTTCACCGCACGTTAATTTAAACCGATTCCTCTACCCATGATTTACCCAAGCGTCCAAAATGATTTTTTTCACTAAAGAGCTCTATTACACTACTCATTGTGATGAGCAATATGATCAGAGCTTTAAACAAGATTTAGACACACTTTATAGGCGATCAATCAAACAAAATATGGAGCAAAAAAATCACCGTACAGCAATGTTAATGCGACAATACGTGTACAGGAAATGTAATGGTTTCGTTTGTTTAAAGCTGTACGTCCGACGAGAGTCACTGAAAGCACTGACGACGACCGTGTTTCATTCCAATTACAGGAGTTCTAGAATCAATTTACGACGGCTGATATGAGAGAGGGTTGACCATCTCATTATTATCTAACAGTAAAGAACATTGATAATAGTTAATCAAATTGATGATAACATGTTAGCATGCTCAAACGAAGCTCAGGTGACCTTCTACGTACCCTCAGGTGATGCGATCTTGGAAGGTTTTTTGCACTATCAGGTATTTATTATTACAATTATTTTAGTATGTTCACTAATATTCTTATTATGGGGATGATATACTCAAGCTCAATGGGGTTGATTGACGTCGTATACAATCACAAAGAAGTGACCGTATGAAGAAGTGAGTTTTGTTTTCGTTTCGGTATTTCGCTCGTAGTGGGGGTGGCATGACCTCTATAGGCATACCCTCAGTAGGTATGACCTCTGTAGGAATGTCTTCTGTTGGCATTACCTCAGTGGCCATGACCTCTGTAGGCATAACTTCTGCCGGCATGACCGCTGCAGGCATGACCTCTGCATGCATAACCTCTGCAGGCATGACCGCTGTAGCTATGACCTCTACAGGCATGACCTATGCAGACATGACCGCTGTAGGCATGACCTCTGCAAGCGTGACCTCTGTAGGCATGACCTCGAAAGGCATGACCGGAGCAAGCATTTAAACGTCTCTTAACCCTGCGTTGTTTTTGAAAACCCAATTAATAGGTCATTTTGAATGTCTATAGAGGAATTAGCTCACTTAAAAGATTTTCTGTGGCCTCAGTCTTGTTTTATTTACTGGGTAGGTTGTTAACTTTTTATTATGCGTTTCCTGAAACTGTTACGTTTATTTCCTTTATTTTTTACTGTTTCTTTTACCAATTTTACTGATCGAGAATTCTCCATAGGACGATTTGTTGTTATTTATTTTTGACTGATTAGTCTAAATTTTAGATGAAGACGTTGCGTACGTTAGTAAATGAAAATGTTAGGATTGTAACCTAATTTTTATCAAACGTGGAGTGTGAGCGTAAATAACGCAGGCCTCTCTCTCTCATTACATTACAGTAGTTCACATATATGAGACTCGTGTATTAATAATTATGGGACATTACGACCACTTGCAACAATTATGCGACTTTCAAAACATAATGATCAAGGGACTCCCAGTGAATTTATTTTGCGTAGTGGACGAACGTTATTGTTTTGTTTTTGAGAAGCTTGGATATATGGGAAAACTTTTTGCTCTCATACCCAAAAGTTCTGCAGTCTTTATCTGAAACAAGATGGGAGGTTCATTCTGTAGCTACGGGAGATGGTGTTCAAAATCATGCACGCATTTTTTGAGGAATCTGTGAGATACGTAATGATAATGCAAAGAAATGTGAAACTAGCCGATAAATTTAATACATTTTGTAGAAAATAAGACACATCAATTTTCAATTGTAGCTTTATCTATGAACTGGTTTGCTTTCATAATTTTTTCAATGTGAATTACTTCATGGTGCACAGATTTCGGTCATTATGTGTGCAAGAAAAAACAGCTGGCTTCTATAACTTATTTCTATCTCACGGGAAAATTTGCTCCGACAAAGGACCCACTAAAAAATGTTCTAGCTGATTTGGAGTAGAGTTTTCTGTAACGAATTCACATAGTGAATGACAACACAATTATAACAGTGCATATGTAGTCAGGGAATGTTTTTTTCTGATATATGTTTCGAAAACACTCATTTATTGCAGCGACTGATGATCTTCAGTATTGTTTAGACAGAAAAGCTTCTGTGTGCATGAGCTTAGTTAACAATTTTTTGTTTTCAATTGATTTCTACACTAAACAACAAATTTCTAAGGTGTCCTGGGACTAAAATGAATAACAGAAGTGTATACTCCAAGTCATGATTCGAATCATGATTAGATCAGTTGTGAAGACAAATAACGAAAAGAAGTTGTCTGTACCTTATTATTCTGGGAAATAGAGCAAGGCTAGATATGCGAATCATATTCTGAGTGCTTGGGCGTGATTCTCTGACAAAGTTGCGGACCCCGAAAACACGTTACCGTTACATCTTTTTTTACCTGGAAGGGATTAATCGGATCATCAGTCGACAGGAAAAAGAAATGATTCGTAAACCCTGGAATTTCAGTTTTGAAGGGCGTCCTAAGCAGTTTGAACTCTTTTCCCTAGAGCTTAGAAGACTGCGAGGACAACTCATTGGGAGTTATTTGTATCTTAACGGCCTTAACGATGTTACTCTGGAAGAGCCTTTTGACAGCGGCAATAATGTGCAAACCAAACATAACGGTTAAAGTAAATGAAAAGAAAATTCAATGTATACCAGAACCTAAACTTCTTTCTAGTTAAATTTACCGGAACCCGTAACCAGTTGCTCGAAAATATCGTTTTTTACTGGCACTGTTAACTCTTCAAACAATCATTTTGATAAATACATGTTGAATAAAAACCCCCATGATTATAAAGTACCTAGGATTGAATCAAACGGCTTCTTTTGGTTGTCATTTTCTATTCTGTACTACATCTCACCAAGAAAAAACTAGCGATGTTACTGAGGACTTCCAACCGAATACAAAGCTAAACGCTTCCCCCTCGAACGAATATTGTCATAATGTATACAAGAAGCTTTCAAAGAATTTTGTTTATTTCCACTGTATGTATTTTAGTTATACTCCTGTTAAAATTTGATTTTTCATCCATATGCGAAACCAACTCAAGTAGAAGAAGAAACCTTCGCCACCACGAGGCGTACTAGATAATGAAACAACAAAAAGCTGTTCTTCCTCGTGTGATTGTTCTTATGTCTAATAGTAACCTACTGCAGGAGAAAGACCATTTCTAAACTGAAAATTAAAAAAAAAAACTTTTGTTCAACAGTGATAAGGGAACATCAGTCCAGCATGAGTTATCTCAGTATTGAAAGTGAAAAACCTCAACTTACTGATATTGAGTTTGTTGTCAAAATGTTCAAAGAACAGTATTGTAACATTAAATTGTCCACCTGAAATGTGTAAATAACTGTAACAGTGCAACAAAAAACTAGTTAATTATATAATACAACTTTCTTGTGCAGGGTAACCACCAAAAATAATTCGGCTTTTGAATGGCTATAACTCACGAAATATTGTAAGTAGAATGATGAAATCAAAACCATCTGAAAGAAAATATTCTGAAGTATTATTCAGAATCCACTATATGTAGCATATCATCAAACGTTTTCATAATTTTCAAGAATTTTTTCGTCAGGAATCCTTCGTCACGTAACACTTATCAATAATTTATCTCATAATAATTTCTGCAGGAATGGTAAAATATAGATCGGATATTACAGTGAAACGAGCCATACAAAATTTCCACACGCTTACTGTTAGTGAGGTGACAATTCGTTAACTCTTCATAAGTGGAAACAAAAAGGATTCGTTCACAGCATGAATAAAGGTCATTCCAGGAGCAGAATAATTTCAAGAATTCATCATAACATTAATTTTGTGTGATAATTGATCGAAAATGACGCCACAAACAGGAGAAGAAAAATGGCTGCAATGAAAAATTTGAAAAAAAAATAATTAAGAAAATTTCTAAAGAAAAATTTAGAGTAAGTTCCGCATAAATTACAGTGCCTTCAGAGGCCTTATCCTGGGGATGAAATGCAAATATTACAGTTTTGTGACACAATAAATTTAATCATGAATAATAATTTGTGATTTAAGAGTGTATGTATCTTCCCAGATTGTGTTCATTTATTTCAGAGTTAAAGGTTTTTTCTACCTGTAAAGTTCGAAATGTTACATCAAATTGAGGTTTAATAAAATTGTGCTGAATATAATCACTGTCGTGTACTTTCGTCCTTCAAGTTTGATTATTTTATTATGTCATACGTGTAAGGCAGTGTTGGTAAGTTGGTGTTTTGGTAAATATAAGTATATCAGCTTTCAAATGTGTTACAATGTACATATTTGACCTTTAATTCATTCAGTCTAGACCTGAATTTACCCATAAATCTGAAAAAACACATGGACTGATGCTGATCACTGCAACTCGGAAAAAATTCTTAAAATTCTGGAAAATGATTGGTTAGATAACATGTAATATACTGAACAATCCTGAATTTTTTGAATAAGTAGGCAGGACAGCTTCTGCGTGCATGCTAGGACTACCTTCTCCAGAGCTAAAGGGGCTTCGTAACTTATGTAGCAGAGGATCAAATTCGTCCAAAATCCGGTACTGGTGCATGAATTTATTAAACATATTAGGGCCGGTTTGCCGGTGGCAATAGATGTAAGCGGTTAACCATGACAACCTCAGCTATGAAAGGTATATGACAAATTGATATTGACCCCTTTTCATTGTACTTATACGATTTTCGGACGACTGTGTAAAGTTTTCGGATATAATATCAACGACATAGCATTGTTGCATGTTTATACCCGTTTATAGCTGTTTTCAACAATTGAAGCGAATAAACTGGATACATTACATTTCCTGTTTTCTTGTATTTATTTGATCATGAACTAATTTCATCCATTCGCTATAATAATTTCGTCTTCATGGAATAAAAGTTTATTTTTCTTCAAAGGTATGTCCAACACAATTTTTTGAAGGGAAATCTTGGTTTAATTTATATAAATTATATTAAAACACAAATCTACCTTCAAAAGATTGCATATTTTAACTAGACCCTAACAATATTTCATGTGTAGGAAATGCATGACGTGTAACACGCGATATATTTTTAAATCTTACACCAAATGTGAATTTTTTATTAGCAATCACTTGTGAAAGTCGTGGCTCAACACATGGTTAGAGGTTTTTCTAATTAATTTTAACGCTCCTTGTCTGCTCAAAGCAATTGGTTTTTATGTAATGAGAGGTAAAGCACACACAAATATTGGCATGCACTACACAGATGGATGTTAAATATGTTTCAAATATCGATTTGAAGCAACTTTTCATTCATCTTACTTGTCTGATTAAGTGGAAGACGCATCAGACCTCGAATTCGTGTACACCACGAGTAAAACGTGATACAATACTTGACCCTTATCGGTCCAATGTATCAAACTCAATTCATAAAATTTAAAATCTTATGCTCGAATAGAACATCAATTCAAAGTAATCGTTTACTGCTGGCTATGTCTAATACGCCATACGTTTAGTTGTCACACAAAACATGTCTGATACAGCCAAGCGCTGGTATGCATTGGTCATAACGCAACTTGTTCAAGAAAAAGCTTATCCCTGAGAGTGTGGTATATATGACACTAAGGAAACAATGCCATGTCTGTAACTGAAGTGACTACTTTCTATGTTGTTCATAATAATTTTATGAATACATCGATGGGGGAAGTTTTACTGAAGACATGGTTATTTGAATAAGATTTTATCTTATATGCATGTCGACGAAAAAGCTAACTTAGTGTCATCTGCCTTATTATTAGGTTGTTACAAAAATAATGGCCGATTTCAGAAGCATGCATTTAATCCTTGGTAAATGAACAATAGAGATGTTAAACTTAGTCAAAATATGAACCCTGAGCAGCTATGCATCTCTGTCATCGGACTACGAGATTATTTATCCCTTGTTGATTAAAAGTTAATGGTTGTGATGCAACAAAATCTTTGAAGGTCGTTTCCACCTCTTGTTTAGACCTAAAAGTTTTACCATCCAAAAATGTGCTTAAGTGCTTGAATAAATGATAATCAGTAGGTGAAAGATCTGGAGAATATGGAGGATGTGGTAAAGTCTCGTATCCCAGTTCTGTGAGTTTCTGGACGGTCATTCTTGCAACATGTGGTCGCGCGTTATCGTGGAGCAGAATTGGACCACGTCGATTGCATGCATATTGCAATCGAGCATGCATAACAGCGAGATCATTGCAGTATCTCTCTGCAATAATGGTCTCATTGACTCCCAAAAAACTGTAGTGAATAACACCTATTGCAGACCACCAGACAGTCACCATAATCTTTTTCTGGTGCAACATTGGCTTTGGGAAGTGTTTGGGGGGCTCATTACGATCGAGCCATTGACCTGATCGTTTACGGTTATCATAAAGGACCCACTTTTCGTCACAAGTGACAATTCGGTCAAGAAAGGGATCGTTGGTGTTGCGCAGAGAGAACATCGAGCACACTTGAAAACGCCTAAGCTTTTGATTCTCATTGAGCTCATGAGGAACCCATTTATCGAGATTTTTCACCTTTCCAATAATCTTCAAATGGCGCGAGACTGTTGCAATGCTGACACCAAGTGTCTGAGACATTTCTCTAACACTTTAACGTGGATTTTGCTCAACAACCGCATGCAATTGCTCGTTCTCGAGACTACCCAAACGTCCTCTACCCTCTTCATCTTTAAGGCTCTCATCACCACTCTAGAATTTCCCGAACCACCTTCGTACTGTCCGATCCCTTTTGAACTCTTCTTCCCATGCTCGGTTGATATTAGCAGAAGCTTCGGAGGCGTTGTGCCCAAGTTTGAACTCGTGCAACGTAAGTAGGCGAAGGTCATGTTTTATCATGTTTATCATGGAGGGATTCTATCCTTCAAAATTATGTTCTGTCTGAAAAGAAGTTACAAAATATTAATGAGCACACATTAATTGTTATGCATGCCAAGGTTCATCGAAAATAAACTAAAAAAGTTGTGTTAAAATTACTTTTCAAACCCCAGACCTTAGAGCAGCCATTATTTTTGTAACAACCTAATAGTTACAAGCAGTATAAACTTTCATCATCGCTTTCACTACATAGTTATAATTCACTCATTTTATAATTTTAGTGTGAAATAGCAGAGAAATGCGATGTTATTTTTAGATTTCATTTCGAGAATATTCCCTTATGAAATGCGGGAAGGTATTTCAATCCAACGAGCGAGATCGATTATCGTCGAGATTATGAGAAATACATACAGGCAGTTATTGTGCTGGCTTGGCTACAACTGAAATTCGGTTAAATGACGTTGCTTACATCCTGTAAACGGAAATATGAGAACCAGATGGCATATGTTCTGCAGAGCCTCATATTTATTGCAAAAAATGCATTGTGAACCTCTGCTTAGAGAAGCTTAATTGCTTCCCTTTATTTCATGACTTATAGATTATGTGTCGAAGCCGTAGTAAAAAGCGACTTATTCATATGAGAACCAATAGGTTTTGACTAATTTTACGTATTTTTACCAGCAGTAACGCAAACATTATGGAAAATATCCAGCCTGTTTTTGTTATTTATATTTTGAAACTAATGAACATATTAATTTTTCAGATTCAGAATGGGTTAAATCATCATGTATCAGCACAAATATTTAAGTCAAATCAAACCACAAACTCTATCTTGCAAAGGTTTTGTGCGGCTGAATTGGTCATCAAAATTTAGTTGACCTGAATGCGTAAATAAACTGAATTCCAATTGCATACATTTGTTTAACAATAAAATGTGTCGGGAAAAATTATTACCTAATGACCTGATTTAGGTAATATAGTGTCAACCTAACGATTCATTTATTCACTGTTTTCAAAACCTCGGCTAAATGATTGGATATCTAAATTTTCACTGGGAAACAAGCGGTTGATTCCTAATGTTGTGCGATATTTGTGTTTCCTTGCGTCACAAACCTTCAATCGGCGGTAAAGTGCGGATTACAAATCGCAAGTACGAAGAGTCCTCGCAAGAAATACATATGTATCGAGGTTCCAATCGTTATAGCTGGTGCATTGCACCCCGTTGTTATGTAGCCCAATTTCAGCTGAAAATTCCATAATTAGCCGACTTAGGGGACTCGATCCATCGATGACACTACTCTTATTGCACTCGTCAACACCAATGAATCCATTTTTCGTGATTTTGAATATTGAAACTGTATGTGCTGCAATCTTGGAATTGTTGTACCATATAATAGCTAGGTTGTCAACACTTTCAAAAGAAACTCGCTGGTGTCATTATGTGTACTTACTGAATCACTTCTGCACTTCAGAAACATTACGTAAGTTTTCATTCATTTAAAGGGTGACATTTATTTTGCAAACTGTACTTTAGCATCTGACATGATAGTCTATTTAGAGAGACGCCTTTTCATGTCAAAGACAATGATTCAAGTTCTCCACCTTCTAAAACTATTCGGCGTTCATACAGGGTGTCTCAGAAGTAACTGACCCTTTTGATTTGCTAATAAACCGAAAACTATTAACGCTAGAATATTGAAACTTGTTTTATTCAAAACAATAGGATACTTGGCATCCTATTTACGAACCAGCTTGACATTTGATTTTTGCTTCATTTCAAACCCTTAATTTTCATCATGTCTCCATACAGCGAAGAACAAAGAATAAGAATTTTGCAAATCTACACACGGACAATGTCAACAACACAAGTGCAACGTGATTACAGAAATTATTTCAGAACAACAACCAGTCCTTCGAAGAACACAATTAAATCGGTGTATCGAAAATTTACAGACACTGGAAATGTTAATGATAAACAACGATCTGGAAGATTTAAATCAACTCGAACTGAAGCTGTAATCGAGCGAGTTTCTGCAAGTGTTACAGATAATCCTAAAGCCTCCATCAGAAAACGTTCAACTCAAATATCCATTTCCCGATCGACATTACACCGCATTCTTAAAAAATACTTGAAGTTATATCCTTACAAAATTAAATTAACCCAACAGTTATTGCCTAATAATTATCACAGTCGTGTTAATTATTCCGAATCTTCCAGATCGTTGTTTATCATTAACATTTCCAGTGTCCGTAAATTTTCGATACACCGATTTAACTGTGTTCTTCGAAGGACTGGTTGTTGTTCTGAAATAATTTATGTAATCACGTTGCACTTCTGTTGTTGACATTGTCTGTGTGTAGATTTGCAAAATTCTTATTCTTTGTTCTTTGTTGTATGGAGACATGATGAAAATTAAGGGTTTGCAATGAAGCAAAAATCAAATATCAAGCTGGTTCGTAAATAGGATACCAAGTGTCCTATTGTGCCATAAAAAGATTTTTCTTTCTAATAAAACAAGTTTCAATATCCTAGTGTTAATAGTTTTCGGTTTATTAGCAAATCAAAAGGGTCAGTTACTTCTGGGACACCCTGTACATTCCTGCGTCCACCATTTTACGCTTCCTCTTATTGCGCGAGGTTGCGACGTGATTGGAGATTCTACGTTAACGCAAATCGTGAGGTGACAGACCATCAGCAGCTGCCAACAAGAAACAGTAAACCTCGAGGGACCAAGTAATTTGCATCGCAAATAAGCGATAAATTTGATTCTACGCTCGGTCAGCTCATTAGAAAAGTATGGTTGTTATTGGCAAATCGAATTGTTTTTGAAAGAAATTAACTTTCAAATCTGTACAAACATCGTCATCGTCACCTTCAATCTTTTAAAATGTGCAAAATACGAGAGTGCACTAACCTCGAGGCCCATCAAACATAGTTATTATCCGTTCACAGCAAAACTACACTGTAATGTTAGAGGTAAAACCAATATCAATTTGTCACCTAACACTAAAAAATTAACCTAACACTAAAAAATAGGCAAGTAATAATGTCGAATCTTTGAAGTTAACTACTACGACGTATATATATATATAT
>VCRD01002640.1:0-13561 GCA_006783055.1 Trinorchestia longiramus
ATAAGGCATTTTTAAAAACCAATGATGTTACATTTCTTATGTACCAACTTTATTGGAAATATACGTTTTTGTTTTGTTTTTTGTTGTGTGGAACAGCTTCATTGGTGTGGAACAGCTTCATTGGTGTGGAATAGCTTCATTGGTGTGGAACAGCTTCATTGGTGTGGAACAGCTTCATTGGTGTGGAACAGCTTCATTGGTGTGGAACAGCTTCATTGGTGTGGAACAGCACGTATCACCTACACCACGAGACAGCTTATGCACAGAAGTTTGAGCTGGAAGTGATCAGGTTTTTTACTCTTCTACTTATGCGGCGTAACAAAGACGTCGTCATAACTGAGAGCAGGTCAAGACAGTTTTTCATTAGACTCCTGGCACTCTTTTCTAAAATGGTCTTGCTTCGAACGTTGAATAGTTACAATCTGTCTCATGGTTGCTTAGCTTTGTTAATCATCCTATTCTGTTACATAAGTGTGCACCATTATGTCGCTGGCCCGTTTTCTTGATGGAAAACCTTCCATTTTAGTTTAGTATTTCTATTTTCATTGTTTTTCTTTCATATTTCTTCATCAAAAGAACCATATAAAGACTTTTATGTATGTATGTATGTATGTTTATATTATATGTATTCTCTATACGCATTAATGAACTGAAAAACTCCGGCACAATTTCTTCGCATTTTTTCAGTTCCCCAGAAAGATGTTTTTTTCTTGAAAAGAACAATCACCTAGTGCTAGAAATTTAGTAACTGTGGCTTCCTAGAATTAAAAATAATAATTTACAAATTAATATGTTCAATAATTTTTTAGATTTGTTTAATGGTAAAATATGTTTATAAAATACACAATGTATGTGTAAAATTTTCTGCACACCCTCTTTATTGTACTGGTAGTCCTAAGCTGACATTAAAATATTATCTTCTTTCCGTTCAAATATTTAAATTAAAGTTATTAGTTATTAGATAACTGTGCGAAGCCTGCATGAGTTCAATTTTGTTTGTTTGTTTTTCTTAAATTCTGTGGCATTGTGAGCTAAAGTTTTGTTGAAATATTTCGAAAGCGTCTCGAGCCGTGGTGTACTGCTCCATTGTGTCTTCATGCATGTATGTATGTCAGGTGATGTATTCGTTCCATGCATTGAATCAGATACTAAGAAAATATTATCTAAAGTAGCATAATTTTAGGAGCTCTTTGTGAATCTGCAGTCGGAAAAGATAAAACACATCTCGAGTTCTCTTAGCAGAAAAATGTGTCACGTGGGTTGTTACGAAAGGCATGGGAAATAGGTAACAAATTTATTGAGAAAAATGGCCGTGTGGGAAAATGTGTCGTTTTGAAGTTCATTATTATTCACTCATAGAAATTTCCAGATGTCATTTTAAGGTTTATTGACAGTCAGCAAAATATTCTAGATTACCTAATTTTAACCGAACTAAAATAGGAGCTAACATTTATGTCGTATTGGTTTGAGATGAAGACAACACTGTAGGCCGACACAGTTTCTGTAAAATAAATATTGTATAAGAAATAAAGGTCCTGACCATACATTATTCTCTACTTATTCGACCACGATGCTGTAGCTATTATTTTACAAAATTATTTGTGAGCATTGCTCCTTTGTATGATTTGCACTTGTTGAATTGTTTTAAAAAACTGATTGGAAAAATTATCGTCAACTTCAAGTTTTATTTTTTACATGAATTAAATCAATGTTTTTCAAATCAATTTACACTAAGTACGAAAAACTGACAAATGAAATAATATCATAATTCATTTTTTTATTTTTTAGATATGAAATCAGTAAAGAAACTAGTAAGTCTTTAATTTATTGGTCTTGCAATACGAGGAACTTTCGTACTTGCTGCACTCGCAGATTCAAAAGAGAATGTCATACTACATTGTTCCTATATTATGTGTTACTTACACCCATACGTTATGTATGTATGGAATACTAATTTCTTATCAGAAAGTAAATATGATTGTATTTCATTTGATTAGCATATGCATATAAACTTGTGATCTTGAACGGCTCAATTTCCTGAGCTCATGACACTCCTTTTTTTAATTTTCTTACCTGCATTCTTTGCGCCTTTCATATTTTCACTAGAGATGTGTTCTTCTTCAAATAGCTATGTATTGAAATGAAGCCCATGAATTTTCAAAAGCAGGCCATAAATATGCATGTTACATGCTATAAAACAGTCATGCAGCTCCTTCCCGCGGCCCAGTATGCAAATACACCTCAACAGTTCTCTCGCTCCTCCAGCCAGCCCCACCACCTCTGTGACAAATGCTGCATCTAAATTTCAGAATAATTTTCGTCTTGCATTACCTTCCGCGCTCAACCCTCTAAGATTTAAACGATCGCTGTTTCAACTCTCAAGAAGCTCTCTCTCTATATATCGTAACTCTCAAGAAGCTCTTTCTCTCTGTCTATTTCAACTCTCAAAAAGCTCTTTCTCTACATTTCAATTCTCAAGGAGCTTTTTCTCTCTGTCTATTCCAACTCTCAAGAAGCTGAAACTAATGTGAAAAAAGTTAAAACTTTACCATTGTTCTTTAACCCCACATTTTACCTACGTGTCTTTTAGAGGCCTGCTTGAAATAGCGCAGAAGAACACATCAGTTAGAAAAATCGATATCATTACAAAGATCAAACATGAATATCAGCGACAGCATTTTTAACTGCTGCACCACCATTGCAAAACATCTTATTTCTCTTCCTTTGTGGACTCTGAGCGCAGTAAATAGCTAACCCAATAAACGTTTACTTTCATAGCAGGGTAATGTACAGTATATAAAATTATGCTATATAACTTTTTTTAAATGCATAAGATTTGCTTCCGCTACCTCATGAAATGAACATTCAGCATCACTATGATATCGAAAACCTCGTTCTGCGACAAACTTTTTCTTTCAACAAAACGCCGACTTTGTCACAGGTTCTTTTAATGAGGTCACCCACAGCCCGGATCCAATCAACAGCGCCGTCCTGGGCCGATGATGCCACCAAATTGAAGTCTTTCGAACCGCTATGAAAAAAATCCCATCGATTTCTCCTAATTAACGAGCTACTCGTAATAATAAGTTGTTGACGAAAATATATCAGTTTCTAGTATTCGTTGCCATCTCGGTAGANCTTTCATAGCAGGGTAATGTACAGTATATAAAATTATGCTATATAACTTTTTTTAAATGCATAAGATTTGCTTCCGCTACCTCATCAAATGAACATTCAGCATCACTATGATATCGAAAACCTCGTTCTGCGACAAACTTTTTCTTTCAACAAAACGCCGACTTCGTCACAGGTTCTTTTAACACGTTGCCTGCGATTGCCTAGCTGGTGCAAATCTTTACTTTGTACACACAGTCACTAGAAAGCCTTGAAAAAATTATAGAACCTAACCTGAGTGACCCACCGGCGGGTCGTATCGCACTCAACGTGTTAATGAGGTCACCCACAGCCCGGATCCAATCAACAGCGCCGTCCTGGGCCGACGATGCCACCAAATTGAAGTCTTTCGAACCGCTATGAAAAAAATCCCATCGATTTCTCCTAATTAACGAGCTACTCGTAATAATAAGTTGTTGACGAAAATATATCAGTTTCTAATATTCGTTGCCATCTCGGTAGAAATGAATGCAAGGAATGTTTCGTGATCCATGTGTCGGTGAGAAAATTCTGTTCTCTAAAACAGGTTTAAAATTAATTAAAACGGGGAAAACAAACATGTTCACTTATAATTTTCCAAAATTGCGTCATTGCTTCCACCGATGCTTTTATCTAGTGAACTAAATACACTCTTAATTCAGGGGGCTTCAGTTATATATTTCAATATAAATTGTAATTATTTTAAGGGAATACATCAGAATCATTCTTTGTCATACCCTTTGTTCTCTCTGTGTTATTTGTTAGCGTCGCTCTTCCTTGTTACTTATTTCTCCCAGACCAAGCGAAAGCGGGAAAGTTTATGGAGCAGAAATGAAAAATATAAAACTTTTTCATTCACAATTTAGTAACAGGGCTACCATAGTTCTACATAGAAGTTTTCAGACGTAGAATTAATCTCAATTTCATTAACTTTATCGAAATTAAAGTAATCTTTGCACTCTATGATATTATACCAATTTTTAATTCAATCCGTGTACGTATAAGTTTAATTGCTCTAATATTCTTCTTAGTTCATTTCCTTCAACATCACTCGAGTACCTTGCAAGCATTCAACATAAGTAATCCGAAAGCAGTTGTAAAAAGATGCAACAATTTTTACGCATAGTGTACGTAAAAAATATTGTTGCTTCTCCCTAAAATAACTGGTGTCCGACAGTTTCAAATGTTTATATTTATGTAGCTGAACTTGCTACATAGTTGAGTCCTTTGTAAGTCAATGTCGTGTGCTCTTTTATTAACGAAGTGGAGGTACGTCTAACCTGAAAATCTATTTTCTGCAAAAGACTAAGCGACAAACTCGGAATTCCCTGGGATCCTTAAAAAAACAAAAATTTCTATCCAGAAACATCAACAGACTTTTGAACAATAAATTTATCAGAACAACTGGGCGTCCCACGCTCGAGAGAGAGAAAGAAAGAGTAAACTCTCATAAAACCGTAGAAATATCCATTAAAAATGATAAATGTTTTTCGAAAGAACAGACGTGTTCTGAAGTTTCATTTCATTTGAAAAAATGACTCTATGTGAATCCGTGTCTTTTTGCAATATTTCCATTTTCACTATTCATTATTTGAGTGTGTAAATTTTAAAGAAAGCAACGGACACCGAGTTTGCCATCCCCTCGTGTTAAGTTTCGACCATATGATGCTCTTCTATTCATTGGAAATGAAGAGGATGGCAGCACACTCAACAAAGCTCCAAAAGTAAGCGCTATCAATTGTTTCTCATAATTTACGTACTGAATATTTTAAAAATTAAAATCTGTCTAATATGTCACAATTGTTAATAAGTGTTGAATATATTCACAGAAGTAAATTTAATTAGAAAATTAAACATTGAGAGGCATTGTAGTTTCTCAGCTGAATTTTAGTTTAATGGGAGCTGTGTGTCTAACTTTCGGTGCACTGAAAAGCTAAAGAAGATTTTTTGAATATCATTCTATTAAGTTTGTGCATTAAGATTCCTAATTTCGTAATTAGTAGCACAAACATTTAAAAATTTGCAAAGTATATTAGGAGTATTAGGTCTGCTAATAATAACTGTTTGCTTTTAAATAATCGCCACACGTGGCAGAAAGAGTCTCCAGTTCCTGACCCCAAAATGAGCTTTTCAATCAATTAGTGTGCCTGGGTTTTGAAGTTAATCCACACTAATAAATAGATGGGCGTTAATAAAGTAATAGATATTAATAAGCTAATGCACATTAATAAATTATTAGAGATTAATCCACATTACAGCTTTACAAGCTATCAAATGAAATCCCAGAGTTCACAAGCCACAGTAATACTGGATGTGGCAACATAGCTCCTGTTTTTCAAAGCAAAGCTCTTTGATAAAAGGGAGTTGTGTTGCCGCACACAGTAGATGCGTTAATATGACGTGTGAGTCTTTTTTTGGGTTGCAGTACAGTGCACATTTAGTGGCAGTGTTAGGAACTTAAAAAGCCTGCATCTTGAACCTTAGCCAATATCGAATGCTCCTATGATAGAAGCAGTTTACATTTTTCATCAATGGTGTTATTCATAAGAGAAGTTTGATGCCACAAATTGCCGTTGAATGGAAATTTATTTTGGCTGCTTCCAAAAACTCTAAAGCGTTGAATGACATGGGTGAAGATTTCAACAGGAATTTCTTGTTATTTTTGTTATTATCTCAAGCGAATAGAATAGAATAGAATGAGGCCATAGGAACGAACCTTCTGGCCCATTCTTGGGTCGGATAATTACTTCGATAATTATTCGGTTGTTTACCCAAGTCCCATGCCGTATTTCTAGCCGCGTCAACCATGTCAGCAGCGGGATTCGAACCCGGGTCTTCCCGCTCGCAAGCAGATTCGCTCACCAGTCGACCAAGCTGGTGGTACCAGTCGACCAAGCTGGTGGTGGTAGCAACCATGTCGAGAAAACAATCATTATTATATCCGATGGGGAGAACTAAACTTACATTAAACGAAGAAGCATTGGGGACAGTTTCTATAAATTCATCTCAACTGGAGGTCTCTGGAGCTGCCTGGTCTGTATATTAATTCATCTCAACTGGAGGTCTCTGGAGCTGCCTGGTCTGTATATTAATTCATCTCAACTGGAGGTCTCTGGAGCTGCCTGGTCTGTATATTAATTCATCTCAACTGGAGGTCTCTGGAGTTGCCTGGTCTGTATATTTGCATAATGCCGTGACGGGCTCGGGATGTGCTCGATAAAACGAAATATTTAGCGCTTTGAATGCACGATACTTGAGGCAGCGACGCAAGGAGAGTTGTCTCTGAACAACAACAGAGAACTGGAGGTTCGTTCAGTAAAGGCCTGATGGCAAATGTTCAAACACAGCGTTTCAAATATCAACAACATACAGGAAGAAGAGCTCAACTCTTAGTTTCTATGAACGAAATTTAGGGGAAAGTTCGAAACTTTATTTAGAGTTTCGAAAACTAGCTCGTTATCGATTGGCTTCAAAAATTTGTACAATTTTTCAGCAGCATCGTACACGCAAAGCGTTTTCAATGCAGTGATTAAATTCAAGGGAGCGTTTTCTAATTCATGCATTCATGAATAATCGCCCTTATTATATGCTACGGAATAATTCAAGCATGTCTTTTTTTCAACTTATTTAGTGTGTAAACACAAGTTTCAATGGCATTTCAGTTGAGTTTAGTTGAAAGCTCTCGTTGCTCAAACTAGAAAAAGATTACTCTTCAGTTAACTATTACTGAAGATCTCAGCGAAATCATGTCCTCCAGGGTTTTGTTTTCGTTGCCTGGCAAAATAAATCCCACACTGGAATTCGAACAGCGGGAATTGGCATAGCGAGGCTGCCTGGAGGCAGGGAAAAGGAACCTTGTATCCTGACTACGGTACAGAGACGCTCGGCAGAAGGCGGTACATCACAAACTCATGGTCCAATCGTTGCCGTGCATAGTAAAATTTATAACAACGGCTATCTGAGATGTGAAGTCATTTTGGTGATCAGGATGTTTTTACTCAGAGCATTTCTTCCTGATGGCCAGTATTTTTTACAAGGTGACTTCACACTGACACACTGATCTGATGTAGTTGGAAATAAATATGAATTAAAAAAATATATAAAACCCCTGGAGTGATCGCTAAAATTATCAGATTTCACAATTATTGAACAAATGAAGTGTAGGCTATAACTGTGAAGTCTTAAGTCTATATTTCCAGCCGCAGCGTTTGTTGCAGTGGAGCAGATTTTTGCCTCATCAATGGCTGATTATACTTTTATAAAAGTTCTGTAAGTTTAATAAAACGCCCTAAAATCTTACCTAATATCTCTTAGGCTTTTAAAAGTGGGGCAGAAAATAAATTACCCCTGATTAGAAGTATGCTACTCGATTTACCAAGGATGTAAGTTTTACATTCGACTTCGTTATATTAACCAGCTAAAGCTTTAACTTTTCTCTCTTGATTGGGGCAACACTGATTCTTTCGTTCATAAGTACAGCGGACCAGTCAATCTTTCTGAGAGCTTTTGAGTCTCTTCTTGTGTATTCCAACGTGACATGAACCCTTGCTCTCTTAGTGGGCCTCTGCATCATGGATGAGGGAGATGTTCACCTCCTGAACATAAAGCGATGTCAAGAAATTTTATGTTAAGTGCAAAGTCTCACTCTAGAAGAATTTTATTTTCATTAAAGTAAGGAACTTATAGTAAGAGATTAGTAAGGATTAATTGTCAGACTATGTAGAACTGCTTCAAGCCACCTTATTAATTACTGCTTGGCCACTACTTCAAAGCCAAGACATCTAGGCTTTAAGTATATGGGCAAGCAGGAACTAGTGCCTTATTATATATAATTCAAAACAAATGAATTCATAGTTTCACATTTAAATCTGAATCTATGATCGATTAAATTATTTGTCATTTGTGGCTAGTATTTTTGGACAGCTTCTACATCATTACAGATATGTGCACGGGCAAAGAAGTAGAGAACTCACCAACCCACAATGATTTCTCAATTATGAACGCACTACAAGACTGGGGTACCTAACAAATTAGTTACATCGGGTACGATGCTTAAAGACTTGTCTTTTTGGTTATAAATGCAACATCAGGTAACAAATACTGGAGTTTTATAACAAGAGAACAAATTTTTAGTAACATCTTACTCAGAATGTTAAAACAAATCAAATAGAGCAGAAATGTCACTATTCATATCAACGTTTGTACGTTGGCTGAGTAGTTTTATTCAGTTAGTTTATCCTCATCATATTGCAATGCCATTAGTACGTAAGATATTTGATAGTCTAAGCCTGTGATAAGTCTGTCATTGAATATTGTATTTTATTATATACATGTAAAATGATGATCCCGCTGTCGCCATGGTTGACGCGGCTAGAATTACGGCATGAAACTTGGGTTACCGAATAATTATCAAAGTGATTATCCGACCCAAGAATAGGCCAGAAGGTTCGTTCCTATAGCTTCATTCTATTCTATTCTATTCTAAGTAATACGCATGTCAACAACAGCGACTAACATCAAAATATGCTGTAGTTATTCTAAATAAAGAATTTGTACAATAGGCTTCCATAGAACATACAATAATAGAAGATGTACGTCAGATATCAGACAAAATATCTCGATCTTAAGCAAATTTTCTCAATGTGACGGGGATCGGTTATGAGAAAAATATTCAGTCACAGCAAATCCTTCTGTGTACCTCCTCTAACATCTTTCTATCGAGCTAGCTGAGCTTCTGGTAAATATTGTTGATAATAATACGAATAAATTCGTAGAATTGTTCATATTTATGATTGGTTCTTTTATTTTCATACAACGAAGAAACTTATATTCTTCTCTTGCTGAAAGGTTGTAGCACTAAACTTAATCCCCGGCTGCATTGACAGCATTCTGGTCCACATCATGTTAAGACTGAGATAAGATTATCAACAAATTGTGACACTTGAAGTTCTCAAACAGCTAAGTAATCACAATTGCGATAAAATGATTTACAGAGAACCTTTACGGGAATTTATGAATTTGTCTTTCATTTTTCTTTCCATGGCAAGTTCTAAAGAAATCACAATAAAGAAATGAAATTATTCCTCTAACATCGAGCAAGACCTGGTGTGGTGTCGAGAGCAGCAGCCCGTAAACCAGACATGACAGCCTCGATCATCGCCCACTTCCGGAACTGAAGAGCAGCTCCCCTCACCAGCCCTGGAAAAATTGTCTTTGGCACAATGCCAGGTGGAGTGACTCGAGGAAAAAACCATGTTTATGGGCTCGTGGAAACAACCGTGAGAGCTGTAACTGTAGAAGTGGCATTCAGCGTGAAGGGGTAGATTTGACAGCCAGAGGTAACCTGAGCCACAAAAGCTTACTCAAAAGCTTAAGAGTCATAATAACCACCTGGTCTCGAGAGGAAATGGCTTGGGTGCTGGTCCGCCTGATCTGAAGCTAAAATGACCGAGGGGCGGAGGCTGAATGGAGAATACTCAGAAGCTAGTATCTGAAACAATGAGTCTACTATCAACACTATATAATAAAATGCCAGGTGTCTCCTTAAATAAATAAATTTATATATTTTTGTGTGTAATTTCTCTTATGTTATTACAATAGGAATCGTCCTTAAATAGTGGTAGTTAAATCCGTAGACTTTCAGATATATAGATTCTTAACCGCTGGAGTTAAATCCGTAAATTAGGTGTGAGAATCTCTTGGTTTAAGTTCTTCCTTCAAGTACATGATATTGAACCTGTTATTCATAACGATCATACACACTAGTAATACATTATCTACTAAACTAAAATAATGTAGCAGCAAGCATTGATTAAAGAATGCTGCATCATAATATTGGAACTGTGCCAGTATTCTACTTCAAAAGAAAAATATACTTTCGTGATCAAATTTGCATCAATTGACTCGTCTTGGCATGTCATGTTGGAATGAGAGAAAACTGTCTAAAACAAACAAGTAGCTGTGATACAAAAAAACACATAACTTAAAGAACAAGATACTTCTTACTTCTCTTACTTAGAAGCCCAGCTGATAAAGTGTTTAAGCTTTACACCAGTGTGCACGGTAAGTCATTGGTGGTATTTTTAGGCAAGCTTTTGCACGGCTAAGAAGTTTTGAACCCAAATACAAGGATCAATTATTCTGCATACCTACCCGCTAGACCATTAAGTTATTTAAGGAATATATTCTATACTTTATATCCCTTTAAATCCTTCATACATATTCTTTCGAAGGTCATCTTCTTATATGAACAAATTGGAATGGTAGTATGATTCAAACAATGACTACACTAATTTTAAAATGGATACAAAAAGTTTTCACTTGTATTCTACACCTCAGTAATTATTCTGCAGTTATCATTTGTTTAAGTTCTTCACGCAATGTGATGCGTCGCGTTGTTATGAGAAAAGTGCGGAGAGCTCTTTATAGTTTCAGCCATTGGTCTTATTTCTTCACAGGCAGACCAGAGAGGTTTCATTTTGTAAATTGGAATCATTTGAACAATATTATTTGAGACAACGCGAGAAGCAACGCGAGTTTAGTTTTGTATTATAGACGAGTTCATGGGTAATGTCTTTCAGCTTCACTTTCTCAGCAATTTGAAATTTGAGTTATTCAAGGTAGAATGATATTCATAAACATCATATTCGACTAATAGATTTAATTTTCATCACACAAACTTGAACTTGCATCAGTCATTCGCGCTTATTCCTTAAAGTGAACTTAACTATGAACGATAAATTACTCAAATCTCAAAAGACCCTCATGATCCTCGTTTCTAATGTTGGAGATAATATTGCTTGCAAAAACCCTAAGCACGGATGAAGTCACAGGAGACATTGCGGAATTTTAAGTTAACTTTCACAAGTCGGCCTCGAGGAATATAAGGACGCCACTTTACCGTCCACATCAACATCTCAATCAGGATATCCATGATCTCTCTAGTGCCGCAGTCCCTTCGTGCAATCAGAAGACTTGCCTCCTACTCAGTGTGAATACATAGAGCTCGGACGACTAGAAAAACACTCCCATACGCATTTACACACTTTTATATCAACTAATGTATACGAGAAATTCTTTTTTTCCAGTTCCTCTTTGTACCCGTCTGCTATTGTAATTACCTCGTTTTGAAATTCGTTAGTGAAAAGAATTAAAATCACGAACTAATCTGACAGTTGCGTAACTTGGCTCTTCGATCATAATATCGACAAAACACACATACATGTGCTTAATTATCAGCTCATTCTTAACTTACGCAGACAATAGACAATAAAATTTAAAAACAGAGTCCCAGTTCAACAGTAATTCAGTATTAGAAGTTACGATCATTGAAAAATGAAGTCATTTGAGGAAAGGAGTATTTCAAATAAAGTGCACGAAGTATTATTTTACCAATCACGTAAGTGTGTTGATGTTGCTGCATATTTTACGTGCCTGTAATAAAATAATAGAATTACTCTGAACTTTTTCCCTTAGAATGTTAAGTAGATCAAATAATATTCATTCAAAAGGAAGAAAATTTGAACAGGTTGAGTGACATTACTTTTCGAACTCACCTACTTTTTCGAACGCTGATTGCTTATTATCATCACTATACCGATACTTTACATAATTGTGATTTACATAATTATGTATTATAATTATATTAATTACACCACCAGCTTGGTCGACTGGTGAGCGAATCTGTTTGCGAGCGGAAAGACCCGGGTTCGAATCCCGCTGCCGACATGGTTGACGCGGCTAGGAATACGGCATGGGACTTGGGTAAACAACCGAGTAATTATCGAAGTAATTATCCGACCCAAGAATGGGCCAGAAGGTTCGTTCCTATAGCCTCATTCTATTCTATTCTATTCTATTCTTATGATTGGCACAATTGTAAAATTCTTCATAAGAGTTTCCAAAGGTTGACCTTGTAGCTTAATTAACGTGGAACAGTATTTTTCTAGTCGGAAAAACGTGCAAAAATCAGCAAATATTTTATAAACCGTCATCACCTAAAACTCTGATATTTATGAGAAACATACACTTAACTCTGTGAAATGTCACAGCTCCCACGCTACAAAGACTAGCAGTTAAACGTCCACCAGTTTAAGCTACTTGTATCCATTGATATGATTATTCTCAACATTAAAATACACCATATATCATAAATGATACAACCTGAAACTTTACATACTAAGTTATTCATGAACCTGCCTGTACTACATATGTACACCTTGTGTCATTATTGATACGTACTCAAGCCAAAAGAATTCAAAACTTGTACAATTTAGTTCATAGCGTCGGTGTTAACAAACGATAATGCGTTGCATCCGGAGTATTGTTTTTACCCAGTAAATTAAATGAGTACAATTAAGGGTTAATAACTTTAGTCACTGATGAAACCACAATTCAATGTATCATGTGCTTCCTTTATAAACTAACTTCGTGGGAGATTGTAATGGCTGACGCAACGTACAATTTTTTCGAAAAAGTTTTAATGACCCTAATACAACTCTACTTCTATTGCTTAATGAAACAATGACACTATAGTTACTCGAAAACAATACAGGGAAAAAGATGGAAAGACATTCATTTCACATATAAAAAGGATTTAAACCCAAGCTTGTCACAGAATTCAGTATAGTTACATTTTTAAATTCCAGTCATTTAGAATTTAAGGGGAACAAATATTTATCCAAACCAAATGCATAATTCGGTTAAGTGAACAACTGAGAAATTTCTCGTGCCATTTTGCCCCAACGCCGCCAACTAATAAGACGTTCCTGGGAAGCTCCTTCACGGTGCCATTCTCTTCGACGACAATATTTGCTCCTCCTAATTTTGTTGACAATGAATTCAGATTAATTCAGCGCGTCCAGGAAGAAAAGCTGCTAGTCATACAATATATAAAACTGAAGGTTCATGCTCAGGAATTTATGTATGAAGCCAGTCTTACTGCAGAAATAATATAGAGCATGGAAATGCTACGAAAATTTTCAGTTCGTCAAAAAAACGTAATTCAAGAACCTGTTTTATCACCAAAACATTATGTGCTGAAGTCCACTTTGGGATCTCTGATTTAAATGCTAAGGACTTTTGTGGAAAAGTGCCGGCATTTACCATTTTTAAAGTCCATATAATTTGGAAAGATTTAAGTAGACAAAATTTGAAATTGTGATCTAGAAATAAAATAACGTAAGAGTGTGTTGACGTAGTAATGAAGTTCAAAAGAAGATACAGTGCCCGTTATTTTTAAACATCTAAAAATTGGGTGACATTCTTTCTGGGCTTCCGCATGTCCTTTATAAGAATAATTGCAATTTATTCTCGTGGAGTTTAATCGTATGCAATTAATTCTCGTGGAGTTTAATCGTATGCAGTTTATTATCGTGGAGTTTAATCCTATGCAGTTTATTATCGTGGA
>VCRD01002640.1:40659-59933 GCA_006783055.1 Trinorchestia longiramus
TACATACATACATACATACATACATACATACATACATACATACATACATACATACATACATACATACATACATACATACATACCAGTTCGAATCGCATTCTCTGATTTTGAACTTCAATAAATAGAAATGTGCTTTTAGGTGAAAGAAACTCACACATTGCGATGTTTACTTGCAATTTTTATGCAGTGATGGAAAGGAATACTTGAAACCACTTGTCTTAATGCTGCAAAATGTTTACGCTTTAAATTTTTCATGGAAAGGAAGTGCATAAAGCGGGAAGTGAATTACTTGGAACTAAGCAAATACGATATAGAAATATGATACTCGTTTTTAATGGTAAGTGTGGAAAGCTTCGCATTTAAATAATTCAAACTTAATGCACCCAAGCCAAGCATGAATATTAATAATTCTTCTTTATCTCTTGATTTAGTCAACTCATCACTGCAGTAATACATAAATATGAGTCATTCTTACTTATATCTTGATTTAACCAAATACTCCAGAAATGTATGAATATTAATCATTTTTCTCTGTCTCTTTATTTAATCAACTCATCACTCCGGCAAACCATGAATATTAATCATTCTTTTTTATCTCTTGATTCAATCAACTCATCACTGCAGTAATACATGAATATCAATCCTTTTTGTCTCTTGATTTAATCAACTCATCACTCGAGGGCTGCATCAGTATTTATCATTCTCCTGCACCGCATGATTTATTACACTCCTAACTCTGGTAAACAGCATTTTGAAGTCACAGGGCAGGCTGGACAATAAAAATAGACTAAACTTCAAAGTCTAAGAGAAAAACTCAGTCTCGAAGCTGAGCAACTTCTCTCTAGACCACGACGCCGGTGACTAAAAATCCTCAGCCAAAAAGTGTAATCTAACAGCAGGTCCGTTAAAATTTCTGGAGGACCCCTGCCTCTCACAATACTATAGAGATCATTATTCTCTTGCAAGTGCTGTTTAGAGTGAAAATAGAAGCGAGTTATGAGCACATAACTGCCACAACAGGCAGCGGGGTTGTGGAACCAGAGTCTGGACTATTTGGAGCTCTGCAAGTGGGGCTTAATTTCAAAATTTATGGGTTTAAATTCGGGCTTGGATGTCAGACTTTCTTCTCCACTTTCATGATTAAAAAGTCAGGGGTTATTAAGAATGTAAGTCCATACTTATACCATCACACCTTACGAACTTTTTTCTCCCTTATCTAAGAAATTACCAATGAGATGAAATTGGAGCCCCGCAAAAATTATGAGAATCAAAGAATCGAAATTAAAATCAAAGTTATGGGAAAATGCAGAGTAGCAGGATTTGTTTCGTAAATCTGCTAATTTTATGTGATTGTGTTGAAGGAGACTTTTGTGAGTTGGTGAAAATACTCTGTATCCTTGTTAACATGGAACGCAGGATATTCCATTCCATGATAACGAGGATACTACTCTATATAACACAAAAAAGTTTCCTCTTTCATCATCACATCCAAGGAAGAATATCCCTAGTCCCGCGCTGAGTTCCAACATAAATATTGTGGGCGATACTATAAATTCATAAAAATTTGTTGGACAACTCTACATCATCGTGGTGATACCCAAAGTTTCACACACATTTTTTATAGGATTTTGTTTACCTTAAATTATCGTGAAAAACAGTTCTTGTGCATCAAATGTAATTGATAATGTTAACTTTTTGGAGCCATTACACAATAAGTAGTGATGATTAGACAGAGAAAATTACACTTGGCAAAGAAATCGTTGTTTAAATTTGCCAACCTCTGCAAAGTCATAGGACAAAGCTTAGGACGAATACAATTTTCGAACACAAACATGTCTGGTGGCACTAAAAAAAGGAACGGTAGAGTAAATTTCAATCATGTGTTACATGGAGCTCTGGAAACTCTCGTAACTTTGTGCCACAAGAATCGACAGAACCTGATAGAAACCTGAAAAAATTGTTGCAATGCACACTGGAAACCATGTTAACTTTATGTCACAAAGAACATTTAAAATCAAATTTTGTGTTATAATGTGCAGTGAAAACTTTTGCAACTTTGTGTCACCAGGAACATTAGAAACTTTCGAAATTTTCTGTTGCAAGGAACACTGGAAAACTTTGAAACTTTATATTACAGGGAGCACTGAAAACGATCGCAGCTTTGCGTCATAGAGATCACTGAATTCCTAATACAGTTGAAAATATGCAGGCAACTGTGGAGGTTTTGGCCGTGAGGATTCGAGCAGATCCGTGACTGAAAGCGGGCTAAATTTTTTTGGTTTTCGGGTAGAGATTCATCTTTAAGGCAAAACGAAGGAAAATTTGGCACTCAAATGAGAAGCATCCATAGAGAACCCCATTATGGAAATTTTCAGACAATTCTTGTATGCACAACATTTCATCGTAATGGAACCATCGCTAGAATGAACTTACATAAGAACTAATCATAACCAAATTTTATCTAAAGATAAAGATAAAAAGACTGCTTTACGTATATTGAGAATACGATTTATAAGTAGTATACTGATGAACGATATTGTGGTAGAGAAAGAGAACTTAATTTCATTGTCGCTTTAACAACGTACCCAGGAAGCAGTGTTCTTATTTTAATGCACACGAAGCATTTGATATAGAAACAATAGATACAATTTTCGTCTGTCAATATCTTGGTTTTTATGTTAACCGTTAGTTTTTAAGAGGTTCCTCGTTAGCTCAACTTCCGTTAGGCAGAGCAGGATCTGCGAGTACATATATTTGTGGAATCAATTGTTGCAAATTCTCTGTGGGGAAGCAGCACCATTGAAATATTTAGGCATTCGGCGTCATAGTAATGTTATTCCTACGCTTTGTGCTTCTGTGCAATGGTGATGCTATTTCTACACGTTGTGCGTCCGAGTAATGCTGATGTTATTTCTACGTGTTGTGTGTCATGAAAAGATAAATGTTGCGCAAATTTGTTTCCTGAATAAAGTGGAGCTCTTACACCTCGTCAGCAAGCAAGCAACTGTTCGTCAGCGAGAGAAGTTCTTCACCAATTTATAAATTTTGAACTGTGCGTTTCAGAAATATTCATTCTAACTCTTTGGTACAGAAATACTGAAATATGTTAATGTATATTTATAGTAAAATGACCATTAGGTTTCCGGGAACAAAACTTACTAAAATTAGCTTGGTTTTAAAGTGCTCAAAGAGCTGTTTGAACAAGGAATCAACGTGTCCTTTGCTCAGCCGAACAACCCAAAAGATCATTATGTACAGCATTTGTGCTTTCATATGGCGATAAAGATCTGCCATAGCAGTTGAAGCTTCATCACCATGACAACATTTCACTTGACCTGCTTTGTTCGTCCCTCCAAATTCGCTTAAACTTTCAAAAAGGACAAAGTTATTTTGGATTACATGACGCAGACGGAAACCAGTGCAATGACAGTGAATGACAAACTCTTTGAATAAAGTATACAAGATATCCTTGAGAAAGCATCAAATTTAAATTTAGCTTATTATAGAACGGTGACTGACGCACCTCTTATAAAAAGTTTACGTTTGCTCCACTGCACACTGTAAACTGTTTGCTCGTCCACCCTTTATAAACACACACAAGTATTAAAAGTTTCGGACGCATGCGCTGCAGCGGCGGGCGCACAAACACGCTTATGTGCGGAAAAAGTTGCATCAATACAAAATTCTTCTCTTTTCGGTAATTATAAGCATGTGTTTATTTAAGTGCATACAGATTTGCAAAAACCATTAAATAATGAAAAATTACAGTCGTTTCAGTTTTTGTGGAGAAATGAAAAGAGATAGTTTATTCTCTAAGAAAAGGAGTAATTGAAAAATTATCAACACCATTTGTGTTCTCCGCTACCTGCTGCTTATTCCGGAAAATTTTCCCTAAAAAGTTATTTTTAAATTCCAGTATTTCAATCCGATGTAGAACCTTCCAAACATTTAAATGTAAGATAGTTTGTCCCTGCTCACGGAAATGAATTTATTTCAGTTAATTTTCTGCATCGTCAGCAGGCAAATGTTATTCAAAAAGTCGAATGTGGCGTGGGTTCTGCCGTGATGTAAATGAATTAGTTTGTGAAGTATGGTCACAAAACCACCACGAAAATGTTCAGTTACAAAGCTGTCCTTAGCAAGACTTCAATGCAAACACAATCTTTTTCCCAAGGAGACTCATTGGTGCTCTACATGCTGCTGCAGCTCTACATGCTACTGCAGCTCTACATGCTACTGCAGCTCTACATGCTACTGCAGCTCTACATGCTGCTGCAGCTCTACATGCTGCTGCAGCTCTACATGCTGCTGCAGCTCTGCATGCTACTGCAGCTCTGCATATTACTCCAGCTTTGCATGCTGCTGCAGCTCTACATGCTGCTACAGCTCTACATACATGCTACTGCAGCTCTACATGCTACTGCAGCTCTACATGCTGCTGCAGCTCTATATGCTACTGCAGCTCTGGTTTTGAAGACTCCCAGATCATCTGCTGGACAGATACAAAGCCCCTCAAAGCACCTGCACACACGACCAAAGAGCTTGGATCGCTGTTATACAGGCCATAGAATCTCGTAGCACCAAAGGCTGCAAAAATTGTTGACAATTTTTAGAAATGAAAAGCTGGCACGAAAGGTTACATGATATTCAGCGTCAACGAAAACTCCGATTGCAGCTTCTTTTTTCGGCATTGTGGTTTACCTTTGTAATTTTTGCAACTGAGATGATGTTCTAGCACGTTCAAACTTAAGTTAGCCATTCTCTTCGGCCGCCAGGAAAAAATGAAGTATCTGAATCTTGGTCACCAATAACTTTGTTAAGCAAATATTTTAAATGCGTTCGAAAAGTTTTGGGGCAACTTGAAACAAGTTTTTCAAACGAACAATTATAAAATCTTGTACATTAACTTCTATCATTTAAGGAAGGTCTAATTCTAGTGCGAAAAGTTAAGTATTTTTGTGTTCCTATTCATCCAACTCATGTCACTGAGTTATGAAAGAACTAAAGGTAAAAATATTCACAAGATTTCTTTCGCCTTCGAAATTTGTAGGTCATCACGCGCTGGACGCCCAACAACGCTAATATCTCTACTAACAATAATATCTTTTAAACAGCAGTCGGTATAAAATGGTTTATAATCACATAAGCAATTAGGGTAATATATAATATTTTTATTACTAAATATTTCCCTAAATATTACCATTCACGACGACATAGTGCGTTACTTTTTCTACGGATCTTTCTAAACTTTATTTCATAGAACATAAAATAAAGTTCTACTTGAAATGATCTACATGGGCCAAGTTATTTGGCAGATTACCTGACATCAAATTAAAAAAACATGAACAAAACTTATAATAAGAATACGTCAATTTATTCCTGAAACAGCCGTCTGAGTAGTCTTTTAAATACTGAAGGCCTTAGTTTACATCACATGGAAATCTATTCCTAGCAAGACCATCAGAATGTCCACGTGAGACAAATGGAGGGCCTCAGTTGACTTAGAGTGGCTCGGTTCAGATTATTTTAGAGCTTCCAAGTAAACGGCTGCATTTGAGTGGCGAGAGAAAACGATCCCAGAAGCGTCGTTATGACCAGGGATCACAGAACAGCGGCCGATATTCCACGATTTCATCTCTTCTTTGAAACCATTCATGTCCATATCTTACAATTATTGACGCTATCACTAGCAAACCATTACAAAAATTATGTATGCATTTTTCACATTTTAGGTCATTTAGGTATTGGATATTTGAATTTCACTTGACAAATGCATTCACTCAAATTTGAAAACAGAGCATTGACTAATAATACTAGTTGACTTTATAAACACCTGCTTCAGATTAGAAAGCTGAAATAGAGCACTGAGCTTGCAAAACTAATTCTATAAACAGATATATTAGCGTCGACTTACTTTTCAATTTGCATAGATCCTACAAATGAAATTGACAGAAATTAAAAGGTCTTGATGACATTCATCGTGTTCTGTGTCATTTATATTCTCTCTGGTACGATTGGAATTAAATTAAATGTAACATCAGTTATAGCATCAATGTTCACTTTGATTCTCGTTGGTTCATTTCCTTTATTGAATATTTACGAGTGAGTGAACTTTAAAAATGAAATATTCTCCCCAAATATTCCCATCCCATTACTTCCTATCTATTACTGAAGAAAAATTATTGAACTGAAATCAGAACGGGTATGCATGTATTACAAGCATTGTATCAGCATGTAGAGCTGCAGCATGTACTCCATTTTTCTGTTATTAGCCTACTTTTCTTAAACGGCCATGTTATCGGTAAGTACGATATAGAATGGAAGTTCTCTACATACTCAAAAAAATATTCAGATTATCATAGTGCCACGGGCAAAAGAGATATACATTTTGCCTCATAGATCCTTAATTTTATCACTTTTAAACCAAGTAATTTTGACGGGGAACTATCAAGGCCATGTTATCGGTAGATACAATAAAGAATGGAAGTTCTGTATTTATTAATAAAAATCATTCATTTAAAACAATAATTCGTCGTAAGTCTTAGATACATTCATCTTCAGAATCATTTTAAATTAGTCAAATCTAAATCGTAGAATTTCCACGAGAACTTGCTAGTACTTATATAATACACAGTGTATTTCCATCTCTGTCTCCCTCTCTGTCTTTCTCACCTTCTATCAGTGTGTCTCCGTTCCATCTCTTTCAATCTATTACTGAAGAAAAATTATTGAAGTGTAATCAGAATCTAAAATAAATTACTACTTTGACTTTTGTTCCCGTTCTTTTGTCATATATGTATACTTAATTAATTTATATGTAGGAGTGAAAAATCTATCATATTGCATAGATGCTTAATAATATCACATTTATACCGTGAAATTTCCATATCCATGTTACCGGTAGATAAGATACAGAATCAAAGCGCACAGTGGAATTTCCACTGGTACTACCTAGTATTATTAAAAATTAAGCTTATTAAGGTGTAGTTGCCGGTGAATTCTTCAGATACATGAACAAATTAACTAATTATTACAACTGGTGAAATTCAGTAGACATTCCGTTCCGTAAGACATAGAGACTCTTTAATGTATTTTAAATTCTTTCTCCATGGAGCGTAAAACACAGCCATGCTGCATCGGACTTCGGTTTTCTTCCGTCGATCAGAAGAAAGAAACATAATTCCCAGAAAAAATATTGACGAAGAAACGTGTGAAACTAGTTATATGAGCAGTCGAAAAATAAACTGGTTTTTTCGTAGAATATCCATTATATGTTGTGTGTTGGAACCAATAGACATACATATGCAGGCATATCCTGACAAAGGCTTAGATTTCTTTCAGCAATTCTCATGCAACGAATCATCGATTTGTTCTTTGTAAACTATCTTTGCTTTACGAGCTTCATCTAGTACCTTCAAACAATGATGTTCAGAGAATAAACTAAAGTTATGGTGTTTCATCGATCAAGTTGCCGGACTTTATTTTCCCAGCCAGGTCAGAAGTGGAGCACCACAGCACGTCTCCCTGGAACAGAAAACGTTTCAAGTTGCCTGACCGACCTTTTATTGCAGCTATAAACTTTTTCGGGGAAACTGTGGTCCTGAATTGGTGTAGCATTTCTTGCTCGAGCACTGCAAGTACCATTTTCTTGCTTATCATCTATACTTCTACTTATATCATCGGCCGAGTCGGACTATTTGACAACTTCTAAACATCTGCAGTGCAATTCATCACATTTTTGCGAGGTATTCATGCATGATCTCCACGAAGTTAGGAGCAAACTTATTAATTTGTGAATAAAAAACGTTTTTTGATTGATTGGACATCGGTATCATTCCTGAAAGAATTGCTTAGTGAAGAGTCAGAGTTTGAATGGTTTGATTAGTCAGAGATCCTTTGCCATCAGACGGCTGTTTCGTATGATGTGGATGGACGTTTGAGTGACAGACAGAGTAGTAAGTAAACATATCAATATATAATAAAATATAATGTGTTTATATATTTACATTGATAAGTATGGTTCGCGGCCCACATTTTCACATTAATTATTTATCCTGCCTACACAGCGACCAAATAAAATTTATCAAATATTTAAATTCTTTTTATTATTTAAGTTTATTAACTTTATATTATTTTACACACCGTACAATAAAAGCTGTTGTGTATTCATTTAACAATATATATATATATATATATATATATATATATATATATATATATTATGTTCCTTGACTGCTGAATTAAATAGGGGGAATTAATTGGAAACGAAGCATTACTAAGGAACTAAAATAAACTATCTTATGCCAAGTATTGACTTTTCAGTGGAGCAGGTATACATGTATTGTAAGCATTGTATTATTGATACCAAAGGCACAGAATTACTATAAAATACGCCATTTTTCCGTTATTAATCTTCTTCCCCTTCAATGTGGAAACTCCTTTGCAAAGCCGGAAGCCACTTGTAAATCAAACGAAAAATTCAGTACAGAACAAGTGAACTTTTTCCCGTATTGGTCTACTAGTCTTATATGATGTCAGATATGAGGACCATTACCATAAACCTAAAATGGCAATACCTAGTGTGATACAATTAGAAAACACTATAGATTTTTTGAAAGGAAATAAGAAAACGAAGGAAAAACAAATAACCTTATTCCGTACTAGTGAGACATGTAAAAATCAGTCAGAAAGTTCTAAGAGCACTGCATTGTGTCAGCATGACTCCTACCACTGATTACTGACTGTAAATGACATGAGAATAAAAGTAATACTGGCTGTAAATAACATGAGAATAAAAGTAATACTGGCTGTAAATGACATGAGAATAAAAGTAATACTGGCTGTAAATGACATGAGAATAAAAGTAATACTGGCTGTAAATGACATGAGAATAAAAGTAATACTGGCTGTAAATGACATGAGAATAAAAGTAATACAGGCTGTAAATGACATGAGAATAAAAGTAATACTGGTTGTAAATGACATGAGAATAAAAGTAATACAGGCTGCAAATGAAATGAGAATAAAAGTAATACAGGCTGTAAATGGAATGAGAATAAAAGTAATACTGGCTACAAATGGAATGAGAATAGAAGTAACACAGGCTGTAAATGGAATGAGAATAAAAGTAATACTGGCTACAAATGGAATGAGAATAGAAGTAACACAGGCTGTAAATGGAATGAGAGTAAAAGTAATACTGGCTACAAATGGAATGAGAATAAAAGTAACACAGGCTGTAAATGGAATGAAAATAAAAGTAACACAGGCTGTAAATGGAATGAAAATAAAAGTTTTTCTATTATCTTTCGATTCTATCAACCTTATTCGCTCTTTGCTAGCAGCGGCAATGTATTCGACGATACTGTCACTGATGTTAAATTAATTATAGTGTTTATGAGATGTATTAGCGCAGTGGCAAGTACATGACACATTTTACATGCTGAGTTCAATTATTGCACTCTCAGTTTGTGGAAGCACCGCCCACATAATCCGAATTAATGCAGGTCGATGTGTCCACAGTTTTTCTTAAATAATTTAGGAACAGTTACATGTCTAGCATTCATTATTCAAGTCAGTATTATGGATTAACGTAACCTAATCTAACCTAACCTATTTTCCCTTCTCTATAACCTCCCATCTAACATAATGCATTTCATTCTTTACTTTTTCTCCATCTCTCATTTTCCATTATTAAGAACGGTTTATTAAAAACGTTTCTGTGGTCGATCAAATGTAGATAAACTTCTTTGAATAAATGAATGAATTAGGTAAAAATATATTGAAAAAAGGGCACAGATTTAAATGTCATCCGGAACAAAAAAACTAAAAAAAAATTCAGAAAATAACTCAAAAAAATAAGGTCTGAAACACGTCTCAAAATCCAGCCAAACTAAATTTGACAAGTCTTCAGCATGATTTTACAAAGACTAGTGTTCGATTTAAGAAATGATTTATTTATGAGAATAATAAACTAATATTTAAACTATTTTTCTACAAAATTTGGCTAGCCGTCCCTTTTTATTTTTACCAAAGAACTGAATTTCTTTCCAAATTTATATGTACAGGAAAGTTAGTACTATGACAGGGTCTAGCACGGGCGCCGCATCGTACGTACAAAAATTAGTGCCCCGAAAAGCCATGATGGTTTTTTGTCTTCTTCTACGGTCATGTCAATTGATAATATTTAAAAAGTATTTAGTTCGCTTAATAATAATTGTTGTCTGGTCTGTGGTTATCTGGTCCCGGTAACAGCTTTACTTGTATTTTACTACCTCACTTTACTTCGTGCTTCATTCTTTTTCTAAAAATTAAAACTTTTTGCTCTATTAATAAGAAGTAAATAAATTACTGATATTAATAGTAGCTGCTTTTTAACATTTATTCATCGACAAATAGTATTCCTAATTGCAGGACAATTATGAGGTAAAACATTCATTGCAATATCAAAACCTATAATTGCAGATGATTTTAGATTCCTTTTTCTCGTTTTTAACAGCATAACAAATTTGTTAAACGAAGGAGTAATCCAGAGCAATGAATAGATAAATTTATTCATGATTTTATTTCTTATTTATGTGTTCAGCCAACAATTTCGCTTACGCTATAAGATTGTTATATCAATAACTGCATTAAAATAAGGAAAATGCTAGACTTCCGCCCCCTTGTGATTGCATTATGTTTGTAAGCTCACTGTTCTTTAATTCAAACATATCTCAGTGTTTCCGCAGAGACAGATTGTGTTTCAAGTGACGGATAAAGTCAGTCTGTTTAGACGCTATTCTGATTTAACCCTATAGCGACCAATTTGTTTTTCTAGTTTCTACATTTAAGCTCACAAAGACCGTCTGTACGCTGATGCAATGAAGCATGCTGAGAGCCAGGCAGCCAAAAGAACGACGCTGTAACATGCCGAAGCGTTCAAACCTAGTAGCAACCTCATATTGCTCACTGTTTAATTATTAGAACAATTCTCCCAAAGACCGTGAAAGGCGACCGAATAGTCCACTTGGTCGCTAAAGGGTTAAATAACCTGCACATGGAAGTGTTTTCCGTGAGCTAATATGGGCAGAAGGAGATCTATTCTGTTACAAAACTTCCTTGTTTGGGCTATGCAAAATTGATTAAGCTTCATAAAACAACACTTTTGTACACTGATAAAGTTTCATATTAACTGACGCTAGTTTCATGGGTTTTTGAAACGTTTCGTTGAAAATAATATTTTCTGTTTGTTTAATATCCGCCTTGAAAAATACTACATTACTTAATTAACAGCAATTCCTGATTAGATTTTACGATGTGTACAACATTCTATAGCATTTCATAGAGGCTTCAGAAAACTGTTTTACGAAGTCAATCCCCCTTTGAACTAACGATGCATAAGCTTAATATACATGCTTGTGCAACTAGGTACTATCAATAGATCGCTCCTTCATCGTTAAAACAAAGAGATTATGTTGAATTAGCAACACTCTTAGTGAACTGGCAAGTCTAACTACCTGGTCATCACAATTCATTCACAATAACAATACATTAAATGTACATGTTCTTTTTCAGACCTAAAGTCTTCTTTTTCACATGTAAAACTAAAAATAAAATCCTTTCAGTGTAAGGATGTACTCTTCGCGTTTACAAAGCCTACAGAAGCAGATGAATTTTTTAGCCCAACTGTACCTTGTAGGTAATATCATTTTTTTAAATGAATGCAAAAATTAGAATTCATTCTAGATTAGATTGGTAAGTGCTAGGTAAAACGGTCGTTACTTTCTCTCGACCTATGTAGAAGAAAGGCTTCTAAATTGCAGTTTTTATTTTATAACTGTATGGTATTAAAAACATTGAATTTAATTAAAATTTGGCTTATTACAATCAGGTTGCCTTATATTAAGAAAAGGTAACTGATTTAGAGGAGCATTCTTCTTCACTGGAAGTAAATTCTGGATGCATGCGTAGTTTTGTATTAATATATTATTCATTTCTTGCATGTACCAAAAAACAAAACGGCAATATATTCTCGCTTAGCTATTGACTACACCACGTTTAATAAGCGTTAATAAAGTCATTATAGGTAGCCAAACAATAACCTCTGACGTGTAGAATTTACACAGGTAATTTTAAACTCACAATCTTTTCAACGGCTCCTAAAAATACGCAAATTTTTTAGAGCTGTCCTGCGTATCGGGAATGAACATCCCAGTATGATATGGATTTCATCAGCACCAATGACTTCCAGAAAATATGATTAATTTTGCATATTGATTACCTTTTCTTTTTACTCAGTATTTCGAGTATTGCAAGGGAATATCAATAAAGCTGTGCTCTAGTAACGCAACAATTTCTTTTTGTAACTATTTTACCCTTTTTTTTGAAACTGGAAAAATGTTGCAAGAATTTTTCTTGTAAAGAATTATTTTTTCATAGTTCTACGTACGTGAATATTCATCACACATACCAATAAAAACTTGTTTGATGGTAATTTTGCAGCATCATTTTAGCATGATATATCACGCCAAGGTATATTAGGAAACTGCAACGTACAAACCATTAAGCAATAAACTATGATGATTCGAATGTTTTCGACATAGTTGCATAGTTGCATTGTATCTCACATTCAAAATAAAAAAATGTTTCGATCCAAAAAAATATTTTGTGTAAAAGAATATTTCATGTAAAAAAATACTATTAAATTTCAAAATTCCTTTCTTGTTTCTGTTGCTAGTGTATTGACGCTCATTTTAAGTTAAATGCCATCGTCTACAAAAGATGCAATTCGTTTCAAAAGAGGCTTTTTGTAGTGTGGATACGGCTCTTAGCGAAGGCATACATTGGCACAGCAAAACCGAATATTTTGGACAAATTCGTTTATCGAGTATTTGTCCAACAAAACTATTCGCAGTGTTGTGTACCAGAGGCTTTCATTGACATTTTTCTCGTCTGCGATTGAGCGTAAAGCACAGACTCCTTCTTTGCGTGCTGCGATAGTGCACAGACTTTGGAGTTTCATTACAATAAAGTGGAGACACAAACGCCGTCACCGTTGGATCGTCAAGTCTTTTGACAGAGGCGTAACACAAAGGCTGCTACCGATACACGAAGACCCATTTTACGTCTGGAAATTGGAATATTATCGATGTAGGTGACTCCCATTATATCATGGGAAGAAAAAGGAACAAATTTCATTATATGTAGGGGGAAATCAGCTAAGATCATGGATGCCAATTGTTCACTCTAGAGGCTGATGCTTTTCTATAAGAATTAAGCAATATTGATCATCAACTGGTTTGCAGTAAGAACATGAAGAAAAAACAGTCAAAAACAATGGAGAAGCGGCCTTGTTAGAAATAAGCTGAGGTGCAGCTTATGCTAGGGTAGCTAGACAAAAATAATGAAAAGCTCAAAGAAAAAATTGAAACAATACAATGCGGGAATGAAAAATTGAACGACCATCTCTGGAAACTCAGAAAAATGAATCGCAAACATGCTAGAAAATTTAGTGAAGCCAAAGCTAAATTATAAAAAACATAGAGTAAGCGGTAACTACTTTCTTCGTACAACAAAAGTTAAGAAAAACATAATAAAACAACGCATAAATAACCAAAATCGTTGGAACAAACAGGACAGAATGAGCGCCTTAAAGAGTAAATAAACTAACTAAAAAAATAGTACAACGACGTAGTGGCCGAAACTAACGCAACTGAATTACATTTAATAAATGCTTTAGAGTCGCTGACAAAAATTAAGAAAGAAAAGAAGTTGTTGGATGAGACTAAATGTAGCTTGCTGCGAGAAATGCAAGGTTTGTAGTTGACTTTGACCGAGGCCCAGCCAAAACTTTTGAAGCAGAAGTGCGAATAAAAAACTTACATCTGTTTGGTTAGCCAGCTGAGGGCACAGCTCAGTCGTCTGCAACAAGACTTGAGCAACAAGAAAACTCGCTACAACTCAGTTTGCTCCAAATTGAAACTTCAATAATAAAAGCAGAAAGATAAACAAGCCATTGTAAGTCAAGTTACGCAGGAGGTATAGAAAATCATCGATGAAAACAAAAAACGCACAGTGAAAAATTAAACGTACCAGTCTAAAATCAAGGATATGTAAAAGGATCTGCTAAACAACTCGTGTAGTTACAGGAGTACAACGAAGAAAATGAAGGATAAACGCGAGTATTGAGATGCGAGTATTGCGAGTATTGAGATGCGAGTATTGCGAGTATTGAGATAGTCTTACATCAATCTGCCTTATTCAGAAATGACTTATATATACATTACCTTTTAATTTTTAGTGTACGCAATTTGATTTCAATTTGACTTCTGATTAAAATAATTTATTTCATTATTGAAATAATGATGCTTTGTCAACACATTTTTTTCCCAGAAGACGAATACTCATCTTTTTAGGTACACAACAAGTCATTAGTTTATTCAATTGTATTTCCATTCAGCAAACTTGAAATACTTTTTCAGAAAAATGTAGTCACTAACCTTCTTGCTCTCAGTTCTTGATTGCTTCCAGGAAAATGGAAATTACTTGTGAAACAAGCAAATTTGTTCAATGTTAGCTCAAACTTAGTTCTAATTTAACCCCATTCTTTTAAAAGTTTGTATTAAATTAGAGTATAACTTGAAGGGAAAAAGTTATTATTGAGAATAGAATTTCTTGGCCTTGAAAATATTAATAAATACGTACACAACTAACAAAACAAAAAAGACCAACAAAGTAAGGAAATTGCCAATTAGCAAGTAGAAAATAGTAGTACTAGTAATAGTAGTAGTAGCAGTAGAAGTAATAGTAGGAGGTGTCCGATTAAATGATGCATAAAATGGCGTAAACCACAAAATTGAGGTGGTGCTTACATGGATTCTGAATCAATTAGATTTTATTTCACAATGACACTGAATTAAAAGCCTGCAAGCTGTGGCGGCTCTTGGGTTTGGCATACATTTTATGTGAACACATTTCTGTCCCCTAACGCATGTTTAAATGAAACTTTGAAATGAGAGTCATGATGCTTGCACTTGAGCATCCTAACACTGATAAAAGAAAAGCAACATGTGCCAAATGAATGAAATCAATATAAATTTACATTATTTTTCAATAACCTAAAAATGAGTATGAATTCTTAAGACTGGTATTGCTCAATCATAGAACATAACATGTCCATTTTATGAGAAGTGAAGGTAGTTGCTGTGTCTGAGGGAGGTAGCTGGGAAGCTGTAAGGGTAGTAATGGTCATGCGATATCAGGGTCTCAATATATAAAAAGAAGAAGAAATTGTAAACATATCCACGATGAACAAAAGTTGTGAAATAACTTGCATGAAAATTGATCACAAATCAGTAATGAATTGGATCAGCACGTCTTAGCTTCAGGAAACCGTTGTAGAAAGCATTGATCATTTTCTCTGTTTCTGGTCCAAATGGATTGCCTTTTAAAATACAACTGCAGGAAAACTAATAATTTACAGAGCTGATAATTAGGGCTGTAACAATTTCAGCATAACTTGCTCAGGTGCTTTTACTATTTTTTATAAAGAAAAGTTTTATTTTTAATAAACCAAGTCTCAGTGCAGGCTATTTTACTATGGATGAAATTTATTTTGGCGTGCTAACGAAGTTATCGGATTTTGGCCTCCCCATGTCGCTTAATTTGGAGAACTTGTGTGCATTGCTGAATCTTGTAATTGTCATCTTTTGTAAAAGAATTTGAACAAAACTGCTCCCTTATATTGAAATTCAACTATCATTGTCTGCTGAAGAAGAAAAAGCTGCTAATGAAGTAGTTTTCCTGAACTGAAAACGAATTGTTCTATAAGTACGTGTATGTTAAGCCTTTTGGGAAATTAAGTCTACGGACTTTAGTCCCAGTATTTAAGTTACTTTGGGAGCTCCTACAGTTGAAACAAAGAGTATTCTGTAGAAGATTTTACATTCTTTATTGACGCAACGAAAGCTCAAATTTTCATCAACAGAACAATGCAATTCTTTAAACAAGTTTAAAAGGTCAATATAAAATAGGATACATTGCTAGACATCTGATTTGAATTCGAAAATGTAACGGGCACAAATTATGAATTTCACTTGATAAATAGAGCCGTACGTGAAAATATTAAATCGCTGGCACACGCAGTTGAAAATTTTTTTCATTAGAAATCCAAATTTCATCCTCGCCAACGACCACTGCAGCTGTCATAAGCTCTCTCCTTTATGACGTCAATTGCCTTCAGTTATTGACACTTCATCAGACTTTAATATCAAATATACTGAAGAATTAGAGCAGAGTATTTATCATTGCATCACTCATCTTATGCTTGTGCAGTTCATCTGATGAACTCCAGAGTCTGAACCTTCTTTCTCTTGGTCTTGATTGCCTCTGACTTTAATCCTTCTCCCTCCCATGAGTTGCGTCTTCAAGCGCGACTTATTATCCTTAAATAAATACAAATAATAACAGGTTTTTGAAACAGAAATTCAGTGTTGATATCATACTTATCTCATAATAACTTGTCAACTTTCAGCGATTAACCTTAACATTTTTCTTTTGGTTTTCAAGTGTCGCTTTACAAACCTTCCTTCAGAAATTGCAGACATGACTTCTCTTTAACTGTGACTAATTTGTTCATGTTTCAATACATGGTAATTATTAAGTCTGAGTCATTAATTTAGATCGAAACTACACTTCCAGCACACTAAGAACACTCTTCAATTCGCTGGGTACACACACAGTCAAGTTATTCCCGAAAAGTCCAGTTAACAATGAATAAAAGCAGTACACTCGTTTTTATTTTCTACTTTTTCACGATTTTGATCAAAAATATAAGTCAATTTTTCGCATTTATTTCATTTGTCGTTCCTATTTTATTGATTTTTTCTTGTTTGAATTAACTCTTTTATATTCGTCAAGTTAATAATAATCTACATATATAATCTACTATGTATCTCCATCTCTCTGTATCTGTGTGTGTCCGTCCCATCACTTCCTATCTATTACTGAAGAAAAATTATTGTGCTAAGATCGGAAAGGGTATGCATGCATTACAAGCATTGTATTGTGGATACCAAAGGCGCCGGACCACTATAAAACACGCTATTTTTCACGTTATCAGATTTCTTCTCTTATATGGCCATGTTATCGGTAAATACGGTACAGAATGGAAGTTCTATTTGTATTGATAAAAAATATTCAGATTATGATAGTACCACAAATAAAATTAAAATATGTATTTTGTTTCATGGATCCTTAATTTTATCACTTTTAAACTAGTAATTTTAACGGGTACTATCTAGGCCATGCTATCGGGAGATAATATACAGAATAGGAATTCTGTATATATTAAAGAAAAGTAATCATTGAAAACCCAATAGTTCATCGTAAAACTTTAATACATTTGTCTTTAAAATAATTACAAATAAGCCAAATCTAAATCGTGAAATTTCCACGGCAACTGCCTAGTATATGATATTAATGCACACCTTTCACAGGCAGTGCCCCAATTTGATTTTCTATTATATTCTTAGGTGTAAAAGTTTTCTGTTTCTGTTTTCTGTCTCTGAATTTTTGTAGTAGGATAAGCGTAGTAGATTTAGGAAAATCAAAGGGCCTAAAAAATACGAGCTCAATATTTATTTTGATTTAATTCAGGAAAGAACATCCACGAACTTGATCGACTGGTGAGCGAATCTGCTTGCGAGCAGGAAGACCCGGGTTCGAATCCCGCTGCTGACATGGTTGACGCGACTAGAAATACGGCATGGGACTTGGGTAAACAACCGAATAATTATCGAAGTAATTATTCGACCCAAGAATGGGCCAGAAGGTTCGTTCCTATAGCCTCATTCTATTCTATTCTATTCTAGTATACATTACAAGGAAGGACAAATTCCTCCAATTTAAGCTGAAGTCTTTCACATATCCAGAAGCTGGTGTACCCAACATAGTGAAAAAAATACATTCCGAGCCTTCTTTTATATTCCACGAATATTCTGAGTCTTTATATATCAAGAATTCTCGGAGCCTTCCATTAATATTATTTTTTCATCAATAGTGCTTTTCCTGAGCCTTTTCTATAGCATTCCAATTGTTGCCTAGCTTATACATGATGTTTTATTGAAACTTTCTATTTGAGGTAAAAGTAAACGCTGAAATGATATGAATGTGTTGCTTGATTGCTCGAGCACTATGAACTTCTAGAGATGTCATCTACCACGTGGCACAGGCTTCCTTCAACTCGTCACGCTTACTTGACCCACTGCACCAGTTTCTCATTTAATTCTAATAAAATTGTGCCACTGGTTGAACCTACCTCGAGTTATTCACTGAATGATCATAATTTTACTCACAAAAAAACTCTTGAGACCTTCAATGCTCGCCGCGCAACTCACTGTATTCCCTCATCATCACTAGGTTGCAGTGCTGGATGCATGTATTCCCTTATCATCACTAGGTTGCAGTGCTGGATGCATGTATTCCCTTATCATCACTAGGTTGCAGTGCTGGATGCATGTATTCCCTTATCATCACTAGGTTGCAGTGCTGGATGCATGTATTCCCTTATCATCACTAGGTTGCAATGCTGGATGCATGTATTCCCTCATCATCACTGGGTTGCAGTGCTAGCTGCATCATTACTAGACAGTAATTGCTGTAGTACTTGCCTTGTCCACTGCTTCATTTTTTCATATATGTTGCAATTCCCTGCCACCACTCATTTCACTACCTCTACTGCACCAAACTTCTACCAATCCCCCTACCATTGTGGCTGATACAGCAGTTTCTCCCCTCTCACTGCCTCACAACTCACCCTCAAAGTCTGAACTCTGCTTTGTTCTGGTGCCAGTGCATTCTAGCTAGCAGTGTTGCACTAGTGAAGTTTCAGCAGTGCAGTTTTTTCTTGTTCTTGATTAAACAAGCAGAGCGAGGCTTCTTTGTATGTGACAGCAGCTGCGAATTCGGGTCGCACCGATGAAATACAGTCTTAGTGTTTTGAAAATTAAATGCAACAGCTTTATGCGAACGTCTGGAGTTATTATAAGATAAACCGTTGAAGGACCATGATATGAAAAGTTTAATTGTCGAAAAATAGTCAAATATCTAACTGTAGTCTTAGAACCAGTTTTAAATTTTCAGAAAACGATATGAAAGTTGTATTGAAAACTTTTTAAAATATATTCTGATGAACCTCTGGAATGTTAAAAATTAGAGGTGGAATGACAACAATTTTAGTGTTATCTACTTACCAGTATACTAACGTTTGGTAACTAAACACATTATAAAGAGAT
>VCRD01002640.1:62631-73093 GCA_006783055.1 Trinorchestia longiramus
TATAAATTGCCAACTTTCAGCTATTAACCTTAACATTTTTCTTTTGGTTTTCAAGTGTCATTTTACAAACCTTCATTCAGGAATTGCAGGCATGACTTCTCTTTAACTCTGACTAATTTGTTCGTGTTTCAATACATGGTAATTATTAAGTCTGAGTCATTAATTTAGATCGAAACTATACATCCAGCACACTAAGAACACTCCTCAGTTCGCTGGGTACACACGCAGTCAAGTTATTCCCGAAAAGTCCAGTTAACAATGAATAAAAGCAGTACACTCGTTTTTATTTTCTACTTTTTCACGATTTTGATCAAAAATATAAGTCAATTTTTCGCATTTATTTCATATGTCGTTCCTATTTTATTGATTTTTTCCTGTTTGAATTAACTCTTTTATATTCGTCAACTTAATAATAATCTACATGTATAATCTACTATGTATCTCCATCTCTCTGTATCTGTGTGTGTCCGTCCCATTACTTCCTATCTATTACTGAAGAAAAATTATTGTGCTGAGATCGGAAAGGGTATTCATGTATTACAAGCATTGTATTGTGGATACCAAAGGCGCTGGATCACTATGAAACACGCTATTTTTCACGTTATCAGATTTCTTCTCTTATATGTATGGTCATGTTATCGCTAAATACGGTACAGAATGGAAGTTCTGTTTGTATTGATAAAAAATATTCAGATTATGATAGTACCACGAGTAAAATTAAAATATGTATTTTGTTTCATGGATTCTTAATTTTATCACTTTTAAACTAGTAATTTTAACGGATACTATCTAGGCCATGTTATCGGGAGATAAAATTCAGAATAGAAGTTCTGTATATATTAATGAAAAGTAATCATTGAAAACCCAATGATTCATCGTAAATCTTTAATACATTTGTCTTTAAAATAATTACAAATAAACCAAATCTAAATCGTGAAATTTCCACGGGAACTGTCTAGTATATGATATTAATGCACACTTTTCACAGGCAGTGCCCCAATTTGATTTTCTTTTATATTCCTAGGTGTGAAAGTTTTGTGCTTCTGTTTTCGGTTTATGAATTTTTGTAGTAGGATAAGCGTAGTAAATTTAGGAAAATCAAAGGGCCTAAAAATTACGAGGTCAATATTTATTTTGATTTAATTCAGGAAAGAACATCCACGAGTATACATTACAAGGAAGGACAAATTCCCCCAATTTAAGCTGAAGTCTTTCGCATATCCAGAAGCTGGTGTACCCAACATAGTGAAAAAAATATATTCCGAGCCTTCCTTTATATTCCACGAATATTCTGAGTCTTTATACATCGAGAATTCTCGGAGCCTTCCATTAATATTATTTTTTCTTCGATAGTGCTTTTCTTGAGCCTTTTCCATAGCATTCCACTTGTTGCCTAGCTTATACATGATTTTTTATTGAAACTTTCTATTTGAGGTAAAAGTTAACGCTGAAATGATATGAATGTGTTGCTTGATTGCTCGAGCACTATGAACTTCTGGAGATTTCATCTACTACGTGGCACAGGCTTCCCTCAACACGCCACGCTTACTTGACCCACTGCACCAGTTTCTCATTTAATTATAATAAAATTGTGCCACTGGTTGAATCTACCTCGAGTTATTCACTGAATGATCATAATTTTATTCACAAAAAAACTCTTGAGACCTGCAATGCTCGCCGTGCAACTCACTGTATTCCCTCATCATCACTGGGTTGCAGTGCTGGATGCAGGTATTCCCTCATCATCACTGGGTTGCAGTGCTGGATGCATGTATTCCCTCATCATCACTAGGTTGCAGTACTGGATGCATGTTTTCCCTCATCATCAATAGGTTGCAGTACTGGATGCATGTTTTCCCTCATCATCACTAGGTTGCAGTACTGGATGCATGTATTCCCTCATCATCACTAGGTTGCAGTGCTTGATGCATCATTACTAGACAGTAATTGCTGTACTTGCCTTGTCCACTGCTCCATTTTTTCATATATGTTGCATTTCCCTGCCACCACTCACTTCACTACCTCTACTGCACCAAACTTCTACCAATCCCCCTACCATTGTGGCTGATACAGCAGTTTCTCCCCTCTCACTGCCTCACAACTCACCCTCAAAGTCTGAACTCTGCTTTGTTCTGGTGCCAGTGCATTCTGGCTAGCAGTCTTGCACTAGTGAAGTTTCAGCAGTGCAGCTTTTTCTTGTTCTTGATTAAACAAGCAGAGCGAGACTTCTTCGTATGTGACAGCAGCTGCAAATTCGGGTCGCACCGATGAAATACAGTCTTAGTGTTTTGAAAATTAAATGCAACAGCTTTATGCTAACGTCTGGAGTTATTATAAGATCAACCGTTGAAGGACAATGATATGAAAAGTTCAATTGTGGAATAATGGTGAAATATCTAACGGTAGTCTTAGAACCAGTTCTAAATTTTCAGAAAAAGATATGAAAGTGGTAATGAAAACTTTTTAAAATATATTCTGATGAACCTCTGGAATGTTAATAATTAGAGATGGAATGACAACAACTTCATTGTTATCTACTTACCAGTATACTAACGTTTGGTAAATAAACACATTAGACAGAGATTTCTTAACTTTAAAAAAGTATTAATCACCTCTCTCATGGCCTTCTTGAGAGCTAGAGATAACTATGCCTCTATAAATACGTGCAATTATCTTTTAAAGCATACCGCAATATGCACCAGTGTTAGCGTTCAATTGACGTTCATCATAAGCTAGTATGAGTCCCATGCTAATATATAGCATACGTTGCAACTGCTCCATCACTTAACCCTTTCGGTCCTTACGGCTACTACAGTAGCCTCCAAGCATTTTATATTTTCGTGGAATTCTGAAATTCGGGAACCACAATTTGAATAGAACAATTTTGTCCAATAACTGTAGTGAATTAATCTAAAAGCGCGTAACATCACATTCATCATCTTTGAAACATTTGAGTACAATATATCACGAATTTGAGGCGGGACTTCTGAGTCCCGTCAGAGTGGAAAGGGTTAAGCTTGGCTCACTGTTCTGATCATCACACAACAATGTTGTTGTAGAATGTCCCCGTGTGTATCTTTCAAAACGTTGTTGGTTGTTGCAAATACAGTTACCGATCATTGGTCTTCTTCTCGAAATTTTATCTGGTAGGATGTAGAAATACACAGCAAAAAAATTTTAGTATCGTTTCTCCTAGTAATAATATTTCTTGAATTTGTGTTACTTTTTATATGCACCGTTGTTTCTCTTCATTTGTATTAAGTCTATCTTGGATAAATTACTTCGTATGTGTAATTGGCAGTTAAAGTGACGACTGTTATTTTAGCATATGGGTCCAACGCCAAATAGTTGTTGTTTTTTATGTGAAAGAGATTTCAGTTACTATTTCCTCGTCTGATATTTACTATTATAAGCCTATCACTTATCAGTTTTGAAATGAAGCTTGTTTCTTTACATGGTCTTGAGTGTTTCAGTTTCTGCTTGTACATTTTCTTTTGTTTCTTGTAAGAATGAATCACAGAAAGACTTGTGTTTCTTCATAGCCATTACGTACATGATGTCCAAATTAGGTATTCAAACATTTAAATCCATATACACATCGAATTGCGTCTAAGCAATTCAAGTATTTTGCTATAAAGAATACTCTTTTTAAGTTCAAAAGGTGAAGAGTCATTAATCCCAATGAGTGACTGCTGGGCCCAAGGAATTTGTACAAATGATTTAGTTGCTTCAAAGCAGAAATGTAGGGCAATGAACGCACAGAATAATGGTATTGCTGCTTCAAAGCAGAAACGTTGAGCAATGAACGTGGAGAATAATGGAAGGTGATGAAGGTCAACGAGACGTGAGCAGGCCATCAGCACCTCATCTCTATGGTAATAGAAGGCCACTTCACTTCAGTAATGAGCTGTTTGGTAACGAACTTGGTGGCTCGGACTTGCGAGGTCTGACACCGAGAAAACAGAGAGGTCCAAATTGAGTCCAACTTTCGAGACACTTTTCAGGTCTTTAAGGCAGCGACAGCTTCGGCCTCTTTTTAAATGCTTGCCTTGACAAGGGAAGCTATTTTTACTGGCGAGGGAATGGGCAGAGATTTAGAAACGAGGGTTTAAGCTATAGGTTGCTTGGTGAGCAGAGTGCGTTTTCGGCAGGTATTGATGCAAGCAAGTATACTTCGTACACGCTTCGTTAAAATGTAAGCCTTTACGTAAAGAGAGTTTTCTGATGATTGGAAAAGTACTGGCTTTCATGTCTAATAAGTCAGTAATTTGATATTCGTCTCAATCAATTAAGCTAAGCTGAATTCTCAGGCTTACATTGAACGCTAACATCTGAGGACATGTAATAATTTCCAACTCAATAATCCGTAGACCTGGCTACAAAGAATAATTTACTGAATTCTCCTGTGGCTGGAAGAATTCCATAAATTGCGATTTTCTTATTATAGACTGCATTAGTTTTCTTGATGGGTCCTAGAAATTGGTTCAATTGTGTTCGATTTTTATCAACAGAATGAAAGAAAGAAACAAGGAAAGTATAGAAATGTAATGTAAAAATCTCTCTAAAAGTATAAATTTCAATGCACATACAGAGTAGCACAGCAAAACTTCAAATGTGATCCAAATAAATAGAAACTACAACACGTTGCTGCAGAAGATTGGTATTCATATCAAATATCAATGCAAGAATAGCTCTGTCATTCACAAAGAGATGGAATTTAGTAATAAAAAGTTTTCCCTCAAGAACTGATCACGGTTGAGACTATAGAAGTGGTCAATATTAAACAAGCCATGGTCTGGCACAGACCACAGACCCTGCGTTTGGACACGCCACTTTCAGGCATCGTCAGATTGTAACATTGTAAATCTAAACTTAAATCAGAGACTGCGCCTGTAATTATGCCACAGTCTTGATCAGCTTAATTCTAATGAGAGTCATCCATCCAAATTTGAAGGGTATTTTTAACGACACTAATTCAGGACTGGTATTTGGTCTTTCAGCTTTGTCGTGAAGTTGTCTGTGCTTTCGTAATAGCAGGCGCAACAAGGATTAATTAAGAAACTGGATGGCTAATTCTCCTCGTGTTAACAGGAAGTGTAAATTGCAGTTAGACTAATTATGATCCTGTGAAGGTATATGTAAATATACTTTATGTATCATGGAAAGCTAAATAAAAAGCCTGTTGTTATTTATTCCAGTTGTGAATATTCAGTGTATGAACAAGAGGACATAAATAAAGTCATGTTATACATGCACTTATTAATTCTTAAGAAATCTATTGAATAAAAAACTCTGTTATTTTATTCACGAGTTACACTTTCTTTGCAGCTCAAACAGAAACTCAAGAGCCTCAAAAACTTAAGGCATTTGCTGATGAAATCCTTGCATGATGTTTGTAGTTGACTATTTTGACTTAGATGTCCTGGTTTATATCCCATGTGAGAGACTTGTGCTTGAAGACACGTAGCCCTCAACTCAGTCTTCAATTTCTGAATCAAGATATCCTTGTTTCTAACTGCAAATAAAGAAGGAACTTAGTTAATAAATTTAGTTAACAGTTATTGTAAAAAATGTTGGACGTTCTTGGCTGCTAAATAGATGATATTTGTAACAGCTGAGGAATAGGAAAACCATGCAATACTGGGTTACGTGGAATATTGGTGAAGACCTGATTTCAGTATACTCGTACAGCATGGATACTTACTGTGTTAACTACACGTAAGCCCTAGCAAACTTTTTTAAATGTGTCTACACATGTAAACTTTGGGTTTGAATAATAGAATTTCAGTTATTTATTTTTCACTCTTGATTTGTTCGTGTTCTTGGTAGTTCGTAACATTTAGACATTGTGTGAAGGCCTGAACTGATGGTACAATTATTATCACTGTTTCAGGGTAGATAAATTCGAAACACTACGTATCTAAAAAACTTTAGCTCGTTCTGTTTTAAATTTAGAGACATTTTTTGTTGCAAAAAATTTTTTCCCCCACACCTCAATTATAAATACTGGACAACAAAAGCTTCGTCATTAGAAATAGATAGCAGAAACCTGAGAACATTTACAAAAGGTTACGTCATATGTACGTATTTAGTAATATAAAGGGAACAATGGAGGCTAGATCATGAAAATATAATTCATTCTAAGAGGAAACTTTACTATTTTCTATCCCATTATTGGCAACGTGTAGCCAAGGAATTCAGTTCCTATTAGTGAAGGACATTACACTGACGACTACTAAGGTCTTTCATTCTACTTTAGTCATTTTATCTTGATTGTGTAGGTACGGAATATTTTGTTCAGTTATTTCAAAGTTCGGCCATAATAAGCACAGTTGGATGGTGCGAATCATACTATTTTATGAGAAAAATTTGTCATGGAGTTTGTAGACGACAGATCCACTCATACAAATATGCTTCAAGCTTCAATATCCTTACAGACATGAAACAATCTACGGTAAAAGTAAACCGCTTTTTTATTCGCATTTTTGATCGCATTAAATAAAAATTTTCAACTTCAAATGTTCATTTAAGTGAGAGCAAGCGTTCGATGACACTGGCAGGCCAGCCAAAAAACAAACAAGCATCGTGACTTGTCTTAATGAATTTCGACAGAGTTCGAGGCTCCAGCGAGCATTTTACCTGCTTCTCCATCGTAAATGCCGGCGTTACAACTCATTGATCACGTTCTCCTGTAATACAACTCGTGCGGAACGCTTTTTTGTTTGCATGTTAACACCTTGTGCTTAGGAAACCGTGTGTTCCCGAGGAGAGTACGTGTTTAGTGCTGAGTTTTGCATTGCATTTTTACAGTCCAGTTGTAAGCTCACAGAACTCATGAAGCAGCGGCTCTACAGCGTGGTCTAATAGCCCCAGAACCAGAGGAATAAAAGGTACATGAAGCAATGAGGTACTGAGCGTCACTAATTTATCGAATTGCAGACAAGGAATGATTAATTTATTGTATCACAAGGAAGAAATAATTAAACTATTGCATTACAAGGAACAAATGTTTAATTTATTATATCACAGAGAAGAAATAATTAATTTATTGCATCACAGGGAAGAACTAATTAATTTACTCCATTACAGGAAAGGAATAAAATACTACTCTCGTAATGTGGTTAGAAAGACTTTCATCTTAGAACGACTTTGGAGAGAAAATGAAAGCGCATAGATTATCTTTATTGGAAATTTATGTTGTTAAATGCACAAAGTACGTAATAGCTCTTAAAATATTCAAAAAACTAAAAGTCACAGGAGGGCAGATCTTGTAACAAGGAATTGCTGCCTGCAAAGACACTAGTAGTTCAAGTATTATTAGAAAAGGAAAAATTCAAAAATATTCATAGCAATGTTTCATATCAAATTAACACATTTCGAGTATTTAGCTTGTTGGTGGGTTCAGATGACGTGTCTAACATTTATAATCCTATAAGGCACCTTCACAGTCCCACTTAACCCATTCCCTCCTAGCGGTACCATATGGTACCAGCTTATGTCTCACGGAATAAAAGGAAATAATTTTTTTTCGGATCTTGAGTAGTTTCTAATGTTTCTAATGGGGGAGGGCAGCCACTTAAGATTCTGGCTTTTTTCGATAAAAACTACAAATACATCATAATGACTATGTAATTTCAATTTCCCCAAAATCCTGAAACTTTTTTTGGAGGGAATGGGTTAAGTCAGGTACTTTTAAGCGTGTTTTTTTCTTTTACCCTCATCAAGGTTTGCAGAGCACGACGAGTTCAGCACATCCAGACTCTGAGGCTTCAATCATCTCCTGCGCACGTCGTGGTGCGCATGTGTGCTGAATTTCAAATGAGGTCCTTCGTTACAGTGAGTGTTTGAGTCCCAGGTTTCCAGGTATTTTTTTCAAGTTAAAACAATTACTACTATGGTTGCCGTGAGCATTATATCTAACATTCAACTAGTTGGAAATTCAAAATGAACGTTTGTTACTTTTTTTAGAATGTAGGCCATTTAAAATTCACTGGACATTTGAAACACGACAAAATATAAAAACAGTATAAGTTCTGACACAAAAAAGGGTCTAAGAAGTAACCCGACATTGACCATTACTCTAACAAGTACAAGTCCCAACATTTGAGAATAGACAGCCCACTAGCAACCATCTCTACCGAAGAAATCTCACAAATAAAATTGTCATAAAATTTGTCTTACTTGGATTCCATATCATACTCTGAGATGTGAAATTTCTCCCCATCTGATGCATTAACATTACATCCGTATCATCTATCAACATTAGAATCTGTACATAGAAATTCAAGACATGTGGGAAATGGAACTGAAAATTTACCCTGGAATTTCCATACGAGAAGCGTGTTCCACGCGCGTAAGGCCTTTGTCTTTACTAATTGTTTTTCTTGAGGAAGATAATGCAGTTATGTTTCCGTCCTAATGAAGTTTTAAAACATAAAGAGCTCTCTATTAAAAGTAATTACAAGTTAGCCACCTTCTGCTCACAATTGTTAGCAACGTAAAAAGATACTTCGTTTGAAATTAAATGGAAAACTCTAATTTTTATGAATAGAAGTCCAATTGATGCTACAGACCGAATTTGTTCTCGGGCATCAAAAAGAGTTCATGATGTTTAAACCATAGCTTTTAATAAAAAAAATCCCAGCTCTACTTCTGCAGTTCAATGCTTGAAAACAATAAAATAAAAGTAAAACCACCCCACGCATCATGTCTGAAGTAGCACTTGAAAAAGGCAGCATCTTACAGTAGGGTTTGGAGCGTTTGCTATTACTTTTATTTTATATATTATTTTGATGCATCAGTAATACTGCGTTGAGCTTCACTGACCTTCATTCTACTTCACTTCTATTCTTTCTTTTCTAGCGATTTTCTCTAGGTTCATTTCCCCCTCCCTCGGGGAAACTGAACCTATAAAAGGCTCTGATACACGCATTTGGAGACCCAGTGTAAAAACATTGCTGAATTAGGTTTTCTGGTCTACAGAACAACATTCATGTGAAATTAATTGAGCACAGAACACATGTCTGATGCAGATTTGATCACTTTTTCCAATGAAACCTGTCTTTAAAGTCAGCTGAGCATGATCATCTGCATCATGAGGATAGAGTAGAACATTACGAGAGAAAGCCAATAGGTTCATTCTTGGGTCGAATAAACACTTCCTCCAATGTTTAGCAAAGTACAGTCATCTCAACAAATGAAAAAGTAGCCGAGATGTTAAGGTGCTGTACGCTGTAATCAATAATGTCAACCTCGAAAGTAAGAAAACGATGCGCTGTTTTCTTCGTTAAGTAATATTTTTTATTTTTGCTACATATTGTTAATTTTTGTTTCAAATGAACAACCAATAATTCAATATTGAAGAAAGAGTAATGAGGTGTTCATTCCTAAAGTTTCAACGATTTCCATGAAACAATTTTTCGATAATATGTACTTGTAAATATTCCCAAAAAAAACACTGTTCAGTAGGATTTGCGTTCTCTGTCAGTTCAGCTGACACGTAAACTCTTCAATCTTATGAGAAAAAGAGTTGAAAACATTTTATGTTGCTCCATTTAGCAAACTGGTAATTTTTTAAGTTTCATTGGCTTTTTTAAAACGAGAACCTCACGAATTAGTGTTTTTTTAAACTGAGATGAAATTTTTGGCTCCCCTTATGTGTTACATCGAGGGTAACAACTCGTATAAATTGATAGTAACCCATTGCTCACAATGATTTACAATTGTACAATTATGCATAATTATGAACTCCTATCAATTGATTATGAGCAAGACACAGTTTCTCAGACAGATGTCAACGAACTTCTGTATCGTGTATGATGTTTTGGACATTTGGTGACCCAAATCTACCACCTACATAACTTGATATTTACACCACTATGCACCCCCTAACCTCACGTCACAAAAGCTGCTGTCCAATCTTCGTTGCCTCTCTGGGGAAGACTTGGAACGCTTTTGCTACGCGCCCATCACCATAAATGGCAGAGCTTGAGACGCTTGCCTCCATGCCCATCACCATGAATGGCACAGCTTGAGGCGCCGTATCATTTCATCAGAGTTTCTATGAGCCATCACTGACGCCGCAGGGATTGTTTGAACCGCTTCTGAAGGCCGACCTACTCACAGAAAACCGATTGAGATCACTCTGTTCCTAGCTATAGCAATGGAGCAGCTCAAAGGTCTTCAAAGTACTTAAAATCCTCTAAACGTCAGATTTAGGTTCCAGAATTTTTTCAATTTCACTCTTATTTGAACTAATATTTTCCCTCTGTATGACCTGGTACGCTATGCATTAAGTCGTTTGAAATAAAGTAAACTGAAACAGAATTTGTGACCTTGAAAATTCGACATAAAACTAACTTTATAATAAATTTTCGACCGCGATAGTTCATGATGCGCGAGGTTCTACAGGTTCAATTATTATATTTGAAACATAATTAAAACATTCACGAATTATGAAGAG
>VCRD01002641.1:29268-58006 GCA_006783055.1 Trinorchestia longiramus
TCTGATATGTAACGCACGTTCATATTAAACACGATATATACAGATAACTGTAATAATGATTAAATTAAATCGATCATCAGCAAGCTATACCATACGGTCAACAAGTAATTAGAAAATACAATTTCAATTTAATAACAATCACAACTTTATGTTTTAAGTTTTTGCTCTCATAATATTCCTTTTTCGGTGTTTCTCTGATGTTAAACATCCAATTCAGTTAAATGTAATGATGTCAAGTTTAAGCTGTACCTAAAGAAAATATTTCGCTTATCACCTAAAATGCGTATAATACCTTTCACGTCAAAATTTATATGTATCACCAATGATTACCTCTTAAGTCATCATTGAAAAAGCGAAGTTTCATTTGTTTCATCATGTATATTTAACGTTCATTGTGTGATGTGAATGTTTACGTATACTCGTAGGTACTGCTGTTCTATCATCTTTGATACTAGGCATAGAATACTTACCACTTAAGGATTTTATGATAATGCATCTTTAAAAACCAATGCTGTTATATTTCATATGTACCAACTTTGTTGGAAATATACGTTTTTGTTTTGTTTGTTTGTCTGTGATTGTCGAAAACGAGCCCACTTTGTGTTCCCCACTAACGCTCAGTGCTTCAAGAACGACATTAGTACCACTGTTTAAGACACTTCATCAACAATGGTTTGAGATCGTATACTCAGTTCGACGAAACTGCTTGCTTGGCAATGCGCTATGACATCCCGTTTGACAAAACAATCCAAAATGTTGTCAATCTTCTTCAAGCTCACACATCAGCCTGTGTCAACACCGAGAAAGTGAAAAAGTTGGTATTTTTGACACGTCAGTTGGAACTTTTATTACAGAAGCAGTTTTCCATGTATGATTGTTTTTATTTTCAATCATGCCCAAAGAGTAATTATGAACAGCTCAGAGACTTTTTGATGCTGCCATGCAAACGCAAGCTGCAGTACATCACTTCATCTATTGACAAGGACCAGGTTCTGAGGAAAACATTTGACAAAGTACAGACACTGCAGCTGAAAAATGTGTTTCTCTTGGTAGATGAAGTAAAAATTGAACCAACTGTTCAATTTTCTGGTGGGGTGCTGAGTGGCATGGCCGAGAACAACCGAGACGGCAGGGCCACTTCTATGCTGTGTGTCATGATGAAGTCGCTGCAACAAACAAAACAACAAAAACGTATATTTCCAATAAAGTTGGTACATAAGAAATGTAACATCGTTGGTTTTTAAAAATGCCTTATCATGAAATCCTTAAGTGGTAGGTATTCTATGCATAGTATCATAGATGATAGAACAGCAGTACCTACGGGTATACATGAACATTCACATCACGCAATGAACGTTAAATATACATGGGGAAACAAATGAAACTTCGCTTTTTCAGTGATGGCTTAAGAGGTAATCGTTGGTGATACATATAAATTCTGACGTGGTAGATATTATACGCATTTTAGGTGATAAGCGAAATATTTTCTTTAGGTACAGATTAGATTTGACATCATTACATTTAACTGAATTGGATGTTTAACATCCGAGAAATACCGAAAAAGAAAAATTATGAGAGCGAAAACTTAAAACATAAAGTTGTGATTGTTATTAAATTGAAATTGTAATTTCTAATTACTGGTTGACCGTATGGTATGGCTTGCTGATGATCGATTTAATTTAATCATTATTACAGTTATCTGTAATCATCGTGTTTAATATGAATGGTTGCGTTACATATCAGAGAAAGAGGGTAAAAAAATAAGATATAACAGTGAATGTGTCAAATTTTCAATACTTAGATGTTGATATAGATAAGAAAAGCTGTAGTAGACTAAAGTTTTGAGGTTTCAGTCACTTATTGTAGCAAAGCAATTACTGACATTGACGGATAAATTTTTTGATTATGTATTCAATAAGTACAAAAATAACGTAAAAATTACATATATATATATACATACATATACACATATATACACATATACTTATATATATATATACATATACATACATACACATACATATATATATATATATATATATATATATATATACAGTATGGTGTAGCATCACATCTTCGAGGATCATTGGACCATATTTTTTTGAAGATGCTAATGGTGATGCAATTTGTGTTAATGGAAACCTGTATAGACAGATGATTCAAGAATATTTGATACCAGAAATTGGCGATAATAACACAGGGATTATCTTATTCCAACAAGATGGAGCTACAGCGCATACAGCGATAGAAACAATGCAAATGTTAAAAGCAATTTTTCCAAACAGAATAATTTCTCGTTTTGGTGATGTACCGTGGCCACCTCGATCTCCAGATCTAAGTGCTCTTGATTTCTTTCTCTGGGGATACTTAAAGAAAAATGTTTGCATTGAAATGCCTGATACTTTACAGCAATTAAAACTAAACATCATTCAAGAGATCAACAATATTTCACCAGAGACATTAAGGAAAGTAATGAACAGCACCGTTGAAAAAGCACGCCATTGTTTGACTGATAATGGAGGTTATTTAAAAGATATTGTATTCCAGAGTTAAACGTATTTTATTGTCTCATTTATAAATTTATTTTAAACTTTGAAATTTGTTCTTTCATTCTAAATGAACTCAACTCTCTTTACCATTTTTAGTTGTATAGCTATAATAATTCAAAAAAGGTACCTTACTTATGGGCCACCCTGAAGTTGGTGCGTGTTTGTCTGGGATTGGTGGGGAGGTCTTTGCTGGTGTGAATTGTGATGATAATAGGGAGGTGGTCTGAAGACAGATCTGTTTTTGTTTTCCAAATAGTGTGGTTTGCAATAGATGGAAAACAGAATGTGATGTTGGGTGGTGTAGTTTTGAAATTAGCTTGGTGTAAGATGTGAGTTGGTTTGGTGTCGTTGAGGATAGAGAAACTGTTGAGTTGAATTGCTAACTCTTCACCTCGAGTGTTGTTTTGTTTTTCTGTAAACAACAATGATTGGAATAAAAAGAGTGATGCAATTACCACGTGTACCCGATTATTGTTAAGCATTATTGTATCGCTGCATAAGTGACACCATATAAAGAGACATCAAATTATATTTTGTTTGGTACTAATGACATCTATAGCATATCCTTTTTTATGTGTGTGCGTGGTCGAGTGGTCTGCGGCCCGTGTTCTGTATCGGGTCTCTGCTTCATGTAGAAAGACCGCGGGTTCGAACCCGGCCATGGACGCGAGTTATTTCTCGTACGCCGCACCGTGCACTCAACCGGCTAAGTACTCAACTCCACGCCCATGAAGACGCCCATCAACCTCCCGGGATCGTCGCATGGAGCTCACCATCACCCTTACTCTTAGAAGGTTAACCTTAAGAATTTGAAAAACCAATGTACTAATGTCTATGTACTGTGTACTCGATTAGAAATAAAGATTGTTTGTTTGTTGTGTTATAGAGGGAATTAAAGGCCGTGACATATGTCGGTCCCAGCCAAAGCTGACCCTCAACATAATGGGATAGCTGATCCGTTTCCTCTAGACTTACCCCCCATATTTGGACCTAAAGGTTTTCAGTACTAAAAAGGTGCAGAGATTATCACATAGCATTGCGTTATTATAAAAGTAATGAGATCAAACTCTATTACTTGTCAAATCGTCTGGAAGGTTCAAAACGATCTAACCAAACGTACGATAGTCTTCGTTGTGATCTGGATAACTTATTAATGTACTTATTAAAAAAAATTCTCCTCAGTTTGTCTGCACAACGTACTTTTATGTAATTGCAATCACAAATTATAAAAATTTCACGTTTGAATGTGGATTTTCAGTCATTCTACAGTACAGCTGCACATGTTTTGAGCGAAGACTGTTCGACAACAACCCTATTAGTCACCGGTCGCCTCGTGTTATTGGTTCAACAGACGAAGTACAGCATCTCTTGCCAGTGGGAAATTGCATTTCGCTGTTATCTTGTGTAACATTTGTATAATATTAAATCATTATGAATTTGAAACAACAAGTAGCTCCTGCAAAGCAGGCAGAATTTAAAGATAAGGAGAAGCCAGCGCAAATTAGAAGCAGTAACATAACTGCTGCTAAAGGTACGTTCATTGTGTATGCAACTGAGTTTGTAAATTTTAGCAACTTTGTGATACGAGATTGTCATTTTTAACTTTTATGTCTAAAATTAATTCTAATGCCAAACTGTATACCTTAAAATAAAAATATGACATGATTTTTTGTGCTTTAAACGATTTTTCAGTACAAGTGCAGATGTCATTGTATTGCTTATTGCATTGTGTTGAAACCAGGTATTAATTAGCACTAACAATTCCTGAATTGATCATTCTTTGATTTAATTAACATATGAAACAAATATTTTCTGGTGATTAAATAACAAAAAAATAATGAATAATAAATAATGATTTATTTATTGTCATATAGTTAACAATTTTATAAACTTCTGTACTTCTTGAATGGGGAAACAATATTTAGTAATTTTTAGGCTTTGGTAAATGGCCACCTAGTCTCAGAACAATTGTTGACATGGTAAGTTAATGGTTAATGTAGCTTATATTTTGACTGTATAGTTAAACAATGAATGGTTTTTACAACTTAAATTGATATGAGAAATATTGAATCTTCAGGGTGAAAGTAGAAGTAAATGCAAATATATTACCAATATCATCTGAAAGATATTTTTGAAGTTCAAACTTGTTACTGGAAATGAAATGCCTTTTCATTTGTGAAAGTGTGGGTCCTAAAAAGAATGACTCATCAATTTTGTGTGCATTTCATCTCTTGTAATGTGACAATGCTTGTATGAAAATATGTTTTCTTAGCATTACTGAATTTTGAAAATTATTTTGAATTGAATAATTAGTTGATAAAATTAAATACCTTCATAATAATATCATACTGTGCAAGTTAAATCAAGGTCTTAGTTCACAGTAGTGAATATTTAATTATCTAATTCAATTTAGGTATCAGTTCTATCAGTGTTTATATATGGACTTTTTTCAGCCATTGCTGATGCGATCAAAACATCCCTGGGCCCCAGGGGCATGGACAAGATGATCCAGGACAAGAAAGGTGAAGTGACCATCACTAATGATGGAGCTACGATCCTCAAGCAGATGAAGGTATGTTCATTATGAAAGCTTTTTGAGGACTTCTACTGTTTTTTGTGTACAGGATGTTGCTTTCAAAATGTGTACACTCTAAATGTCTTTGACATTGTCTACATATATGAAATGGATTTGTTTGTATAGATTAGCTTGCTCTCTAGTATATAAATGCTCATTTGAATACAGTACAAAATTAGGATCTCATATATGTTGAAGCTGTTGTGGTTTTCATAGCTTCTATAAAATTTTAGCAAATCTTGAACCATAAGACTTTTACTGTTGAATAACTTGTACAAAATAATACTGAAATTATGAGCCTGTAAGTTGTGTTTCCTGTGATGTGATTCACCATGTTTTCATTTGCTAGGATGTGACCCACTGGTATTTTTTTAGGTGTATGTAAACAGTGGGTATCTTACATTTTATTAATAATTTTTACTGCAGTTTTCTATTTTTAACTCGTTCATTGCAAGTATAATTTTAGATATGAGCTTAAGAAGCCATTCAATTCAAAGAATACGCATTTTTCTACTAATGTATTGTAGTGGTGACCTATTCCTTTTGGAAATCACCTTATTTTTCCCTACAATTTATTTCCTGTAATGTGAATATATTTGTTGGAACTATTTTTCAGTATGAGGTTGAATATGTTGCACAGGTGCTGCATCCTGCTGCCAAGATGCTCGTTGAGCTGTCCAAGGCTCAGGACGCTGAGGCTGGAGATGGCACCACATCTGTAGTTATTCTGGCTGGTAAGATGCAGATGACAGCCTCAAATCACCATGTTTTACAGCTGTTGCATTAGTTTCATGTTTTAGTTCTGGAATTCCTAAGTTTATTTTTATTCTCAGTAATAATTCTTATATGCTTCTTGTTGCTACTATTCCTTCCTGATATATTGAAATAAGTATTTGCTGCTGCAAATTGTGATGTGTGCTGGAATAAGAACTAAAGCATTATCACTCTGCAAGAAAGAATAATATACTTGAGTGTTTTTCACCTAATCAAGAAAGGTAGCCTCAATATAAGAAGAATGTTACCACAGAAAAAGTTCTTCTGTTCCTTTGCTTTCTAGGTCTAGCTGTTAATTACATACATTATGGGGTGAATGAATTACACCTTTGGTATTTGAGGAAATGTTTTAATTTAACAAAGGAGGTTAGAACTTCTTTATGTTTGATACTGTTAGCAAAGTGGAATGTAACTGGCAGGCTGATATTGATACTTTTTCAAATGCCATCTTCTTTGATTGTCATTTATGTAAAAAACAAGAAAATTTTCATTGACCCATGAAACCAGATAATTGCTAACCAATCAGCTCTGACAGAAGACAGTCTTCTTTGCTTCTCTTGTTTTGATACTCGTCTTTTTTCACGTCATCTTTGTGTCAGAGTGAGATGTATTTGTCATGGTCAACCTTATTGCTGCTCCAGTGGTATCAACGATCCACTATCAATGGTCTTCAAACTTTTATCCACCACAATCCCGTTTAAAAGATTTTATTTTTGGACAACCCTGTTAACTTAAACAAAATATAGCAGAAAAATTTAATGTTTGTAAAGAAATTTGGTCTACTGCTAATTATATATTATAAAAATGATATATTTTATCGTAAAATAACATTATTACATAAATAAGAAACGTATGATCCTACATTTTACGACCCCCTTTGAATGGTCGTGCAACCCACGCTTTGAAGAGCACTGCTCTAGAGGATCAGAATGATATGTTAATGCATCAGTTGTATGTTGTGTTTTTGTGTGCTTACAAGTAGCTTTTGTAGTCAAATATGGTAGTTACTGTGACAGTTGCTGTAGTTACTTTACACAATGCCTTGTATCTGTATGAATATATGTAGGATTTTGTGATTCCTTTTTTCAAATAAGTAAGAAATTCAGGTTGAAGGTAAAGACTATTCGTATGAAAGATTACATTTCGTATGAATAACGTGTATAATATTCAACACATCGACTATGTGATGGGACATTTGTGTACCACCAAGTATATCATTTGAACCGCCAATTTCAACAACCATAGACAATGTGTTAAAGGACAAATAAATAATGAACAGTAACTCTCCTCTTCATTTATGTATAAAAGACCTGGCTTAACACAGGAGCCTTGCTAGAGGCCTCTCAGAAGCTCCTGGCTAGAGGCATCCACCCCTCCCGCATCTCCGACTCCCTCCTACACTTCAGTACGCAGGCCCAGTCTATCTTGGAGAGCATGGCTATCCCTGTCGACCTCAGTGATAGAAATGCACTTCTTAACAGTGCCAACACGGCCCTGAACTCGAAGGTAATTCTTGGTTGTTGCGTGTTCTAGAGGAAATTACACAAAGGTAATTTTTGGTTGATGCTTGGTGTAGAGAAAGTTACGCGAAAGTACTTTTTGGTTGATGCTTGGTGTAGAGGAAATTATGTGAAGGTAATTTTTGGTTGATGCTTGGTGTATAGGAAATTACATGAAGGTAATTTTTGGTTGATGCTTGGTGTAGAGGAAATTACGTGAAGGTAATTTTTGGTTGATGCTTGGTGTAGAGAAAATTATGTGAAGGTAATTTTTTCATTGATGCTTGGTATAGAGGAAATTACACATCGTGTGTCTGTGACATTCTTGTGAGATAACCAGAGAATCAGCAATGCTGGAAGTTGCTTTAAGTTTTTTGTTTTGTATGTGCCTTTTAGTTGTTTTGGATCTTTTCTTATGATGGTTCTTTCATTTGTCAATTTTGTTCCTTTATAAAGGGTTACTACCTCAACAACACTCCTATAGAGGTACAGTTCTATTCGTTGATTAGGAGAGCTTTCTCTCGCCGCTCATATTAGAATTGCAACACTTGCTACAAAAGTGTGTTGTGTGTCAGGTTTTGTAACCACAGATGTCATCTCAGTCCTGCTTGCTCTTGGGACTGGCCTGTCTATTTTGCTACTGAAGGGTTCATGTAAATTATGTAAGGATGGAGCGGTCACATAATCAATTCACTACATATTTCTGCTCCAGATCTAATTTTCTTGCTAAAGCTGCAGCGTGACTAAAACCATGAAAATTGTGCTAAGTAGATGCAATTATGGAGCGGATATTTCCTAGTGAGTTCATTATCTCTAGTCCAGACCGTTTTAGTTGAAACAGCAGCGTAACTGAAGTTTCCTTCACCTGTTTATGACGGTTGTTAAGTCAGCTGTTGATGATGGGCACTCCTAGATAGCTCAGTTGGGACAGCGTTAGACTGAAGATCTAAAGGTCCCCAGTTTGACCTCGGGTCTTGGCAGTTTGTTTCCATCGTGCGCTCGATTATGGCGGACTTGTGACTATGTAAAATAAGTAACCCTACCACAAGGTGGCATGGAACTTAGGTATCGACCCAAGAATGGGCCCAACGGCTCGTTCCTATTGCCTTATTCTATTCTATTCTATTTTATTCTATTCTAGGTTGTGCACGAGCACAGCGGCATGTTGGCCCCCATGGCCGTGGATGCTGTGTGCCGCCTGGTTGACCCTGCTAAGGACACCTATATTGACCTCAAGGACATCCGCATCGTCAAGAAGCTTGGAGAGACGGTGGAAGATTCCAAGCTCATCGACGGTATCATTTTCACCCAGAAAACCCAGGGCTTTGGAGGCCCCAATAAAATTGAGAAGGCCAGGATTGGCCTCATCCAGTTCTGTATATCGCCGCCGAAGACTGATGTAAGTTTTATGCTACAGAAGTGTGTACAATCTTACTGTTGTTGGCTGGTTGCTAATTCTAAGCACCGGTATGCATAAGACGTGTTACTAAGATATCGTAATTTACTAGTACTATATTTTTATTTTGGTAACAATAAGCCTATCTGCCAGACTTATTGTTAAGAGTAGTTATCTATATGCATGCAATCAGGCTTGTGTATTAACGACGAGGGATTTCACTTCGAATGTAAATATGAATCCTAACAATTGTAGGTAAATATTCTTAATACTAACAGGTGCGGGTTCTGCGGACGGATACACTTCAATTTTATAGCTTTATGGTCTCCCTTGAACTAAATCTCATAAATTTTTGTTGTGGTCGTCGCTTTTATCAAGCGGAGACTGTCGATACGAATTGAACTTATTTATAATTGCATTTCGTATGTATTAGAATAGAGGATTCTAATACCACAGTTATTTACGCCCTTATGGGTCAGAAAGTAACCTATAAATTATAAAAATTAAATTTACATGATAATGGCCAAGTTATTTTTTGCTAAACAATACAGTACATAAGTTATTCTACTTGTTATAATGTAATTTCACCTAAATTTTGAACAAAACTTTCAAAATATAGGACTAACGTGAATTATTTTTCATATGCTTTATCGTTAAGTGTCAATATAAGTTAGAAGTTTTTATGTTACCAAGAGGCATATTTGCTGGGATGCCCCTCTGTTGAATATACCGTGTATCACTGCTGAGATCGCTTTTGCTGTGGCTGTGGTGGTTGAACTAGGAATATTATAATAATAATAATCCTCTATTCAATCTGGAAACGAGCGGTGTTCTGTTTTGACTGCCTGTGTACCGACACTAACTGCATTTGACTGGTAACAGATGGACAACACAGTTATAGTACGGGACTACTCGGCCATGGATCGTATCCTAAGGGAAGAGCGTCAGTATATTCTTAACATCACCAAGAAGATCAAGGCTGCTGGCTGTAATGTACTTCTCATACAGAAGTCCATCCTCAGGTCAGTTCTTTTACCTGCATGTCATTTGGAATGGTATACGTCCTGAGTCATTCCGTAGTTTGAGAGGTTGGTCAATATTGGAGAGGATATCTGTTCATTCACGTGATTTTTCGTGAGCACTAATTCATTTTTTTCCATGGACATCTTATTCACTGTATGATCCTCGTGATTCATGCGGCAAAGCACCATTCATGTATGAACTCGATAGGACAGTCATATTCTTTCCTTAATACTACATCGCCACTTGATGTAAACTTGAAGACATGGGATCTTTTCTATGATTTGTTCGCGATCTTTAGAAAAGTATTATGGAGAAGTCGAATAAAATTCCAATGATTAAAGTATTACAGTCATTTATTTCTCGCAAGTGATTGCATTCGCAAGTCTTGTGTATATATTTGCTTTAAGATCACATTTTGTTAAGTAAAGCTTAAACTAACTGAGGCAGTAACCCAGCCGTCAGAAATGAACGCATTTGTTTAATATAGCAGGAGAAATACACTTGCCCCTCTTGCTGCAGATAGCAACCCATGATCACCCATGCCTCATGTCACCTAAAACAGCTTCAAGAAACTATCCCTGATTTCCATGCACACGTTATTTTGTGCTACCTTGTTGTGTCTTCAAATTTTAGCGATCTTCTTTTTCTTGTGTTTGATGACCCTGTGTGTGCAGAGATGCCGTCTCGGACCTTGCTCTCCACCTGCTTGCCAAGCAAAAGATCATGGTTGTCAAGGATATCGAGCGTGAAGACATAGAGTTTGTGTGCAAGTCCCTGGGGTGTCGTCCTGTAGCTTCTCTGGACCACTTCACGCCTGTGAGTTCATCCTACGAACACAAACATTCTGTGGCTCAACGAAATATTGTGTTAATTATCATTCATAAGAAGATACCTCATGCGTAATTTCACCCAACTTTCAAACGAAAGAGTATAGGACTCAGATTTATGCGGTTTTTGTTTTAAGTTTCTGTCTTTCATTTGCTATTCGACGACTCCTTTCTGATGGAGTGTCCATGTTGAAGGGGAAGACGGTGAATAAACACTATATATCAGTTCATTAGTAAATGGCTTGTGTGAAATTAATTTCCACTGTTTAATAAATAAATACAATATTTCTTTTATCATATAGTATCTGTGGTTAACTAGGATGTATTTTAGGACCGACAATGGTCCACATACGGTTAAGACTGAAATACTTGCTAGGTCTATCTATTCATAAATGAAATGCGACTCGACGTCAGGTTCAATGTTTATTTAGCATATGTGCACTGACGCAGCATGTGTATAAAAAATTAAATCATACATTTAGCGTACCCGTTTGCAATGCGGGAAGACCCGGGTTCGAAGCCCGCTGCCTCCGTGGTCGGTTTGTGTATAACCATCAGCGGCTAGAATTACGGCATGGGACTTGGATACCGACCCAAGTATTGGCCAAAAGGCTCGTTCCTATCGCCTCATTCTATTTCTTATTTCTATCTATTTCTATTTTGTGGAAGTTGAAGTGCCGCATGTGTGTGCAGGAAGTGCTAGGGAGCGCTGAGCTGTGTGAAGAGGTGCAGACTGGAGGCAGCAAGCTGGTGACGGTGACTGGGGTGCAGAACTCTGGCCGTGCAGTGAGCATCCTGCTGCGTGGCAGTAACAAGCAGGTACGTCATCTTGTGATAGATCTTGTGACCTGTAACACGAAGTTCCATAACTAGATCCTCCCTGCAAAGCCTCTGTGGATGTCACAGGGCTCCACAAACCTCCTTTAAATGTAAGGTCTCTTTGAACCTCTGTTTGATACCAGTGGTTTCCGCTACCCCTGTGGAAGTCATAGGCCTCCACTAACCGCCATCTTTTTGAGGCTCGATCTGAGCCGAATTTAATTAAAATACTAGACTAAAAACTGTTGTTTCTCCCACAATAACTTGATAGAAAGTTGTGGTGAAAACGATCCCTCAGAGGTAAACTTAGGGATCGTACGACTTATGCCTCGCCATTGGGAAGGGGCTTGACCCAAGTGACGTAATTTTTTAATGCAAGAACATCTATAAATTTCGAGGATACGTTGGAAGGTCCCTGTTCGTGACTGACACGACTCCTCAATGTGCAGGTGTTAGAGGAGGCTGACCGGTCGCTGCACGATGCCCTTTGCGTCATCAGATGTCTGGTGAAGAAGCGCTACCTGGTGCCAGGGGGCGGCGCCCCTGAGGCTGAACTGGCCGTAAGGCTGACGAACTATGGTCAGACCTTACAGGGCATGGATGCGTACTGCTTCAGGTAACCCCGCCCTCTCGGCGATTTTATTTTCGAGCTTCATTGTGTGTTTGAACCTGTCTGAGATGATTCGTCTTAGTATCATCAATTATTTTTGTAACTATATCACTTTTGGAAGAATTTTTTCTTTCGTTGAAGGTCTGTTTATATGTATTTGAGGTGGTTTGCTTTTTCTTTTTGTTAAATAATTTAGAGTCTGCTCGTGCATTTGATCCCGTTTTTTACCTGACGCCTAGCTTTTGGACCCTACTTTGTGATTGTACAGGATTGTAAAAGGGATACTTTAGATTAGTTATGCCATATCTTTCTGAAAATTGAATTCAGCTGTAACGAGGAATTGAAAATTCCATGGAATTGTACATGAGGTTGCATGGCTAGGCTTATTGCTTCAGGTGTTGGATGGATATTCTGACTCGCCTACCTCGAAGTATTGAGGACGATGTTTGGGCTAAATATTATAATTTTTTATTTGTTTTTAAATGGAGCAGTTTGAAATTGGCAACCATCGACGTTATGCGAGATAACCAGGCTGATCGGCCAGGACTACTGCTTTTCTACTCAGATTTTTGGGTTTGTTCAAGGAATCTTGTTCATTGTGTCGGATGGGTTGCTCACTATGTTATGAAAAGTACAATTTCATTTAACGAGTTCACTTAAATAGTAAATTCTGAAACTTAAGGGACATTATTTTTGTAGCCCTCCTTCATATTTTTGTCTTGTGCTTAACTTTGTACGATGCAGAAGCACTGTTGTACTTCCGTTGACCACTTTTTTCAAGCTTTTCTAGACGCAATTTATATTAGACCAAATATTTATTTATCGATGCGTAGGGACTCAACAGATTTATTTCATAAGTAAGATATTATACTTGCAGCTTCGTTAACACAGCTCAAATTTGAGTTTATGTGACGAACTACTGATAACAGAAGCAGGTTTTAAAGTAAGGTTAGGAAGCTTATTTGCTACTACCAGAAAATAGCGATGTAGCTTGTGCTTTCACTTGAATGAGCTTTACTTCTTGATAGTCAAAGTACCAAGCTCTGTATGTAAAATTCAAGTGCTTGTATAGCAAACTAATCAGAAGTAATCGTTCTGCTGTCAGATGGATCCAGTGTGGCACCTGTATGAGTTGTCGTACAGAACATGTCTAGTTCAGCCCAGCAAGGTTACGAGTTGATATATTAAATCTTATAGTTATAACTGAGTTTGAAAAAATTGTCAAACTGAACAAAATTCGAGCAATAAAAGGTCTTGTTATGTCTCCTGTTTTTTTTTATCTAATTCTTGATTGGATTTTATTAAACGCATTAACCGGTATATGTATTCCCAATAGTAAACTTTCCAAATTTGAGAAATATTTTTATCATCCTAAGTGTATTATAGTATGAGGTTTATTGATACCATGAGCGTGTCAATTATACGGAACACAGAGAGCAGAACACACAAAAACTCAAGGGAGATGCTACAAGATATCGGTGTAGCGCTAGGGCAATGCTGCAATATTTCAGTGTGATGATTAATGTGATTAAAATTAATTTCTTAACGTGATTAAAAGTGTGGTTAACATTCCTTTTTTAATGAAATATACGTTGCGGACAGAGTGTTTGCGGAAGCACTGGAAGTGATTCCCAGCATCCTGGCCGAGAACGCTGGTCTGACACCCATCAGCACGGTGACGGAGCTGAGGAACAGGCATGCCAGGGGCGAGACGAACGCTGGCATCAATGTCAGGAAGGTATGATCTCTACAGTTCCTTCTAGCTTCTTTCTTCTTCTTCTTATAGAATTATTATTTACTTAGAATACTGATACACGATTCCTCGTCAAATTTCTCGTCTGTATTTTCATACAGGCTTCGCCCTCGTCATACAGCCTGCATTTTCTCTTGGCTTTGAACTCGTCTACATGAAATGCTGCTGCACTGTTCCCTGTGCTCTGCATTTTTTCTTAATAAAACCCCCATCTTTCTAAAAGACTTGCATGGCTCCTTGCAGACTGCATTTTCTTCTCAGCTTCTCTTTCATCTATTTATTGCTACGCTGTTCCATGCAACCTGTATTTTTTCAATAGCTTTACTCTTACGTACTAAAGTGGCTCCATTAAAACCAACTTGAACGGAACATAATATACAGAACAAAGGCGTGGAGCAGGACCAATTCTTTTCAATGCAAAGGAGAATATTTCTGGTATTTCATTTATTGTAGGATTAAAACTTAGCTCCGCTCAGCCATGATGTAGTTTTTTTTAAATCTCTACTTTGACAACACCAGCTTCTGTCGTTGTATTAGACTGCTTTGGTTGTTCTGACGTCGCTGAATGCTCGCTAGTTCATACTTACTTGTACGAAAACTTCCGAGCATTACTTTTTACAACAAAACGATTTGAGTCTGTGGTTAAACGACATGCAGAATTTCTAGATTCATATTTTCTTCAACCGATATAAATATTTTGATGGGGAAAAAGTGTTGCGGTTGTTTTCAATCGTTATACATATGAAAACAATAAGAAACTTCTTTTTGAGAAAGTAATGCAAATAAAGTCTGATATGAGTAGGTAAACCGAGGTATGAATGTGATTAACACAGATTAATAACAGATTGCCTGATTGGTGTAAAACTTCACTTTGTAAGCATAGTCACTAGAAGGATCTGAAAAAATTACAGAACCTAACCTCAGTGGTACACATACGTACCACTTCGGAGTCAACGTGTTAAGCTATAATGTGCCACCCCAATGGAGCATGGACTAAACCCTTATCTTGTATCTCTTGATCCTATACCGACCAGCGTCTTCTATGAAGTCCATTATAAATACTTCACTTTAGTCCTAAATTCTAAATGTTTCGTTCTACAGTTAGGCTATACTCTGTAGAAAACGAGTATAGATAACTGGTAATTTCCGTAACGTTTCGTTCCGTAGAGAAATAGCTTGGTTGTTTAACCCTGGACCACTGAACATGGGTATAGTGTGCCCGGGACTAGTGTGGTGTATACCCATGTTCAGTGCTTCAGGGTTAAGTATGGTTGTAAATAGGAATAACCTTAGAAACGTGGAGCTGTTAACCAGTGTAAGCTCTGGGTTTCAGTGATGCATGTATCTCATGTACAAACTGCATGGAGGAACCGGTGCTAGTGTACTTATATTAAACTGTGTGACTGAGGGAAAGCGTTGTTGAAGAAGTAGTTATGTGAATTATCTCACTTGACCTATTCTGTCTTTCTCATGATGGAATAAATTTCCCTGTGTGTTTTATTCTGGTTTTATCTTATGGTGTTTTCGTGTTTATGGTCTATTTATGCATATACACACACATGGATGAATTAAAAGAAATAACACTGGAGTATTTATTTGTACCATGAAATTAGTGGCACTCCTTATCTGTACTCTTCCGGGTGGAGTCGACGATTGAAGATTTCGGAGTTGCTTGCCTCTCGATGTTAATTTTCTCGAGGCTGTAGTACTTTGAACATCACTTTGTTTCCGGATAAAGTGTTAAGTGGTTGTAGGTTCCAACAAGTTGTTTCTGGGTAACTTGAATCAGTTCGTATGTCTTTGGATTGTAATAATTTCGGTATGTGTGTAATATCCTTTTAGATGGTACGTAATGCACTATTTTCCTCCTGTAAAGCACATTACGGCGTAAAGTTAATAGGTCCCGGCTTCTTTCGCTTTCGGCTCTGCTGTAATCAATGTAATTCAGTTATAAAGTTGATCCCCTTGTTCGTAGGGATGGATAAGCAACATCGTGGATGAGAAAGTGCTGCAACCACTGCTTGTATCCTCCTCAGCCATCACTCTCTCTGCAGAGTGTGTCCGCTCCATACTCAAAATCGATGACATTGTAAGTACTCCTTTCTTCTGCTGCTATTTATTTCAATTCGGAGTTCACTCGTACAAGGCTAGTCAGTGATCCTTGTTATGAGGACCGTGTATCGATTCAACTTGGAGTAATAGTACTGAGTGTGTGAACTTATCGAAAGTAGTCTAAAAGAAGGTGTTATCAAGCTTCTGCGCATATGAGTTAGTGTAGATCTTCACTCTAATTAATTCAAGCCAGGGACTTTGTGTTTCAAGTTTGCCCGTGTAGGTGAACACATACGATGCAAGATAGTGCTCTCAATCAAATAAAAATATGTATCATATAAATTCCATGGTACTGTACATGAGGTGCATGGCTAGGATTAATTCTTCAGGTGTTGAATGGATATTCTGACTCGCCTACCTCAAAGTATTGAGGACGATAATTATATGACTCACAGTAAGGCTAAAAGGAATTTGGGTATGCCATCAGTGTCGGCCATCATTATGCTATGTATGGTCAACAAATTTTGGGATCAGGCTTTTAAAGGTTATAATTGTGATAGAAATATCTAATATGATTCGTTATAGAGTATCGGGCATCTCTATTATAAAAATACTTGATGTAAAACCGTGCTGCACCGTACATGGGTAGTCTATCACAGCACTTTTAAAATATTCATAGGCAATTTAACACTTTGACTGCGATTCCAAAATTAGTCCGTACGAATAACACAGTACGTGTACATATATGGCGCACATCGCGTCCAAAGTGTAAAGTCAACAGTTCTGTCTTCTCATTCTCTGAGTCAGAACTCTTCCTTTATAGAATGGCACACATTTATTTGTACAGCTTAAATGGGTACACAATCGTTAGCATTATGGGGTTAGTTCTTCACAGATGAAATGAATGCAAGGATGACTAACATGGAGTTGAGTTGGGATTCTCGGGTAACCTAACAGCCTGAAAGAAGCACTTCTTTTTGGAGGGAATTAAATAGTAACTTAGCAAAAGTTCGGGTGGCAACCTTACGAGCCAAAATTTGAGCCATTGAAATGAGAGAGCAAGATTCGAATATGCAAACCTAGCGTATAGTTATTGCGTGAGATGTAAGATTTTTAATGCTGTAGCTTGGATATTTATGCTAAAGACCACTGCATTTTAGTTTTAAATTAATTTGTGTGCTCTTGAGTATCGAATGGGCAAGAAAGAATATTCGATACAATGGTTAATTACCAATGCGGTTCGAGTTTAGATCCGTAGTTAAGCCCAAACTTCTTTCCAAATGTAAAGTTCGTAAAAACTCAGTCTAACACTCCTGTGCAATCAACAGCTACACATAAAGAGTGAGAAAGGCGAGAAGCTCCTAAAGTGATACTGCCCGCACATAACAGTTTTCCGCTTGAAGTAGGACATATATTACAGAATGATGGTGGTCGAGGCAAGTAGGGAAAACTTGAGGGAGAGTTCAGCACAGGGTGTGCTAGAAGAGACGATATGAAACGAAAATGGACAGAAGAGGGAAATAAAAAGATACGCGTTATGCGTATGATGTCTGTAGTTGAAGGGCATGCTTGAGGTTCGTATGGGGATACAGAATGGTATTAACGTTTGTGTTTATTTGACAGGTGCACGTTATTCGTTAACTCTTGGTCTGCGTGCTGTGCTGAAGTCCAACACGTCTTCTGCGCTCCCTGGTTCCTGCACTCAGGGCCTGTCGTTCTTTTCATATTCGTCTTTTTTTGTTATTAAATTACCATTACCGGTGATATTTTCATCGCCTGGAGTGTTTTTCGAAACAGTTAGCAGTATTGTGTGTAATTAATCGTTTCCATTGCCTGGTGGAAGATTTGCACCGTACTTAGGAATAATAAGTAAAAACTAATACTTTAGTTCTGTTCGGATCGATGAAGTACTAATTTTTCTTCACTTTTCTCCTTCAAGTGAAGTGTTCGCACGCTCCTCGCATTTTATCTCCCTTTGCCCAAGGCTTTAAATCGAACTTTTGATTGTTTCGCTTCAATTTATTTTACTTTTATACTTAACATTAATCGAATACTGATCAAATCATCTCGAAATAGTAACAAGAAAACCAATGATACCATTTGTTTCATTTGCCTTTAACCAAAATTGGCAAAGAATATGATCGTAAGCTCGAGAAAATCTAACGCAAAGCTTATTGCACGATCTTCAGTAGAGCTTTTCCCTGACCTCGGTTAAGAAAAGGCACTACAGTTCACAACGACACACCAGGAAAAGGATCTACTTGTCTATAAAAACGTAAACCTGCAGGCACTAGAGGTTGCTTTATTGTAGTCACAGTTTAAAGTAAGGCAAATACAGACGCAATAGCTGATCTCTGAGTGAAAGCCTGTTAGTTCTAAAAATGCAGCTCTAAGAAGAAACTCTAACATATCTTGCTTTTAATACTACGTCATATTAAGGTTCAAAGCCTACATCGCTTTTCGCAGTACGTTGAAGTTTTTATCCTATTTTGAACTTTTTTGCCTCGGCGATGTTCGGTTGATGCAACTGTACTGGCTTCTCCATGTCCCATATCTGGGACAGAAAGATTTAAGGGACGTCGCGGGTGGTAGCTCTTTAATTTATTTCTATCCACAAGAACTTTTTTTTCAATTATCAATCTAATATTGCTTTCATGTCTTGAACTTGAGGGTTACTCACTAAAGTAGCGCTGGCGTCTTCCCTCTTGAGGCAGGTGAATGAAGAAGCTAAAAATTTTCATTCCATCAAAATATATATTTCATACTTGCGTAACATCAGCTTTAGTCAAGGACTACTGTAAAATAGTCCTTGGCGTTAGATTATCACAGAAATGACACATATTTTACCCAACGATATTGTTAGTTAAAGACAAGAAAAAGAAAATAAAATTCCACATTCTGCACAACGATAATTTTTACCCAAAACATAGAGACAAACTATAGTACCGTGGATAATAACGCACCTTAATACAAAGAATGTCGAAAATAAATTCATCTCAAAACACTAAATTGTCTTGAAATCAACCTCAAGAATCGTGGTTTATAAGTGCACCACGTGCGGGTACAATGTCTGACACATCTTCGAGAATGTTATCGCACAGCGGGCAGTCGACATGCTGCTCTTCTCTGCATTTAATAGCAATGCAGTAATAACAGGCAACATGTGTGCAACCAAAGCAATGCGGCAGAATGGGAGTCTTGGCGCACAGTACACACACTGTATCAATTCGCATCACTGAATTGTCCGTACTACGCACTTCTCGCTCTTTGTGACTAGGCAGAAGACTCTTTATAAAGTTGTGGAACTTTTGGGCGGAGATAAGTGGTAATAAAGTTCCGAGGAGTTCTGCAAAGCCGTTCCACAGAAGATCACGACTGAAATAAGTGTAAGATATGGACCGCATGTGAGGAGGGGCAGTTGGTACAGGACGCAAACCAAATATTCTTTCTTCCACTGTACTGTAGTGCCCATCTCTGAGAAATTTTAACAGGTTAGCTATATGCGCAACCCTATATATTAATTCTAGTTTATCAACGTAGTAAGCAGCATTTTCTTTATTTTCATCAGACACTTTAAAAATGTCTAGTACGTCAGTGATTCTTCTTTGAAGCCAAGGTAAAACAACAACAGCTATCACGTAACTCTGGATTATTCGTTCAGAAACAGAATCACTGTACTTCATCTGCAGCAGTTGCTGTCCAAATGAAGCTCTTTTCTTCAGCAACGTCATTCGCAAAATGGAGTATTTCAGTAACGCATCTATTTCTGGTTCAAATCTAGTAAACCAGTGTACACCTGAGAGTTGGACGGAAGCTAGGAGGGTGGACTTGAGTAGCTCATGAATCTCTACATCCAGGTGCTGGGCATCGAGGTGAGAAATCCGGGGTGGTAAGTGGTGATATTCTTTGGGTGTAGTGCCCTGAAGATCAGCCGCCATCCTGAGTTCCAGCTTCTGAGGAAATATTTAAAATAAACAGCTATGTATTTCAGTGAGCAAATAATCCACAAATAAATAACTGTAAGCTTTCATCAATGGTTAATTGTAACTTCTAAAAGTTGATAGGAACGTATTTTAAAACTTCTTATCTTCTAATAATTTCAACCCAGCTTTAGAACTTAGGTTCAGAATTGGTTCGTTAGACTCCCATTCAAAATGTACGACGACCTTAAAGGTTCATACTTACGCAACATTATTACAAAAATATAACTCAACAGGCAGACAGACAGCGGTAGCATCATGGGCTGCTTGACGTACCGATGTGGTAGGAGTGGGTGTGATTTATTTAGGGCCGTGCTTTTTAACAGACTAAAGCTGGTTTTTAAATATTTTCTGCCAAAATTTTCATGTGCACCATCTGTAGAAATACAGAAGATTTAAAAACTTTAATTATTTAAACACAAGGAATTGATTGAAGCAGTTTTACTTTGTTCTTCAATGTCATTCTATCAAAGATTTATGCGGTAAAAAATCTTAATGTCACAATAATTACTCAAATGATAAAAGTTGCTAACTTCATGAAAGAAAGAAAGAATCTTTATTACATTCAGATGTACATGAAACGTACTTTATTTTTAAATTCTTAATGCTAACGTCCTACAACTATATTGGTCATGCTTTCAGCGACTGTCTGTCTATCTTGTGACTTGAGGTAGAGGCTCATATGAACGCGTTGCAATTATCTGAAAGTTTGAGGAAATAGTTCAAGTCCAGTTAGGCAAACTTCTGACTATACAAAAACTAGGAGAATAAAAATGTGAATATGATTGCTTATACTGAAATATTTATAGAATATGGAATAGCAAAACCCTCGCCATCCTTTGCTAAATATTTGAACTTCTCTCTCTTTTGCAGGTTGAAAAAAGGAAACATTGTAAACGAAAGAAAAATTAATCTACCTTCAGACCTGGGGCTACATGGACTAGTTTTTAAAGCCCCAAATAAACACGACAAAGAAGAAGAAGAAGAAGAAACTTCCTGGTCCCTGCATCAAAAGCTGAGGAAATTTGAGGGCCATATGGGGAAGCAAGCCCTAAAAAACAGAGACCTGTCCTGTTAGCACAGGCGCAGATAACTAACCACAAGGCTACAATGGAAGGCTCTCAGTGAAATGAAAATGAATATCTAGTATATTAAGTAAAATGTACTGTATACTGCAAGCCCTCTGAGCTACTGTGAAGACACAGTATAAATGTTCTAGTCAAAAATTTTCTGGTGCTTGTTGCTTTATTCATGGGTAAGTTTCTGAGATTATTTTTGCTCAAATGCTCTTGGTTCCAATTCAGTATCTACAGAGAATGCTTAATTATATTTACTTTTCATTTGGAAGCTGTGTTGTAAAAAATAATTTTTTACAACATGAGGTATAAAAAAAATTGCTCAAAAGTATGCTACTGAAATATAATAGACTAGAGAATCTACACTGCCATTCAAATTGGTTATGATTTTGCCTAATTTTTTTAATACAAGGAAGTTATTCAGTTAGCATTCTGCAATTAGGGATCATTATTTATTATTGAAACTAATTTTAAAACAAAACTTCATACCATATTATTTTCTTTATATGAAATAAAGTTTAGTATTGAGTCTTGATCAGGATTTTGAATCTCATATGGGCTTCTATTTCTATCATCTTCTAAAATATTACAATGTCTTAGGCCCATTTTTTAACTTTCAAAATTGATTTGAATAAAATGGCAAATTTGGAATAATCTTAACCTGCTTGCCATTTTCAGGAAATAAATTACTGACTATACACTAAGAAAATTGAGTCACTAAAATCTAATATGCAAGTTAAAAAACTTGTGTGGTACAGACTCATAGCTACAACCAGTGCTGAAACTAGAGTAAATGTTGACCAGTATCATTTGCATCTGAAAATGTCAATTTTCTTACTTTTAGTTTGAGAATATGTACAAAATTTAATAAAGTAAATGACATGCATCAACCTTAATTAATGTTGTTTTTAAATAAGTAGTTTTCTTTGAATAACTATTATTTTAACTTGGAAATCTAATTTCAATATCTACAAGTTGAGTTTATCATGACTTGGTATCCTGGTCTATAATACTGAATCCATAAACTTCTGTGTGTCTGTAATAAATGTCTATCAATCTTATATGTTGCAAAATTGACCATAAATGATTCTATTATTTCTATCACTTCTATGGATATAAGGTTCAATGATTTTTTAGCTCAAGCAAGGCAATCATTTCAGTTTAAATATATACAAGATTAAAAGCTATAAAAAAATTGTTAGTTTTGTACATGAGTAAAACTATCACAAATAAGATAAATTCTTACCACTAGCTACCAAAATGATTGATATTTTTTGAACTGTTATGCAGTGAGGGTTCTATGAAGTTTATTTCTTGAGAACATTTAAAGTTTTCAGAGAGCATGCTGGAGTACAAGTTTCTCAACATTCAATTCCTGTTTAGTTTATAAATGCATTTTACATCAAGGTGCAAAGATAATTATAAAACATAGAGGATTAATATTGCATGACATATGCTATGTGGTATTTCAGTTAAGGGAAATAATTGGGTTAATGTTAAATAAACAATCAAAAATAAGATAAAACAATGAAAGTTTCAATAAAATTAAAGGTGTTATTTATTAAAGTACAAGTGAATTTTTTCAAATGTGTAGTAGGGCTCACTTACCCTAATTTACTCTACTTTGAATTTAAGGCCAACTGTGTTGGCCTATGGGCTACTTCTAAGCTAGGTTTTGTAAGCACTTTACAGTGGCAGTGAGTGTAATCCGCGAGTCTTCTTCTTGTTTCATTTTTATTGGAGCTTCAGAGATCGGTTCATGCAGCTCCACGCCTATCCGCGAATGTCACAAGTGCGGGATATTTTGACAAGATCAAAAACTACGGAGAAAATATTTAAAAATTTTGAGTATAGGGTTAACACAAGCGCAAATTAATAAACGGAAATGTTAATGAGCACAATTTGTAAGGATACTTCTGCCATTAAACTAGATCGATATCATTGAGAGTACTTATCTGCACAGCTTTCACTGTCTATCTATAAGATTTAGAATCAGCGATACCCAAATATATGAGTTAAAGTTACTATCCTACTATTATACCTAATTTTGATAGTGAGGAGCATTAGCAATATCTTTATTGTATGCACTTTGTAAAATTTCTGACTAACATATGACAGTTTACTATAAAAATCTCTGAAAAAAGGCAAATTTTGATTGTGCACATAATTTAAGTGAATGATAGCATATTATTTTTAAAGATTTTGTTTATGTACGAACAATTAGAGTACATGATTGTAAATTTTATTAAAAAATACTTATTTTAACCAGATTCTCTTATTTAACGTAGTTTACGCACCATCTATCTACTTTCCATTTTCTATTTAACGACAATGTTTGTAAACAAAGTGTGAGCCTGCTCAGCCTGGCTGCCTGAGTTTAAACAGCGATTCCGCCTTGTAAAACTAGAAGATGAAATTATGTGTGTGGAGATTGAAACTTTTTAAAAAAGGTGAAAAAGGAGACGGCAAGGGGCCGTGATGAAATTCCATACGAGTTCTATAAGCATAGTGGTGGGAGTATAATTGAAATGTTGAGATATGGAGGAGGGAAAAAGTTCCAGATGAGTGGAATAAATGTAATGTAGTTTTATTGCATAAGGGTGGACATAAGAATATGAAAGAACTAAAAAATTATAGACCTATTGCTCTGGCTGACTCAGTAAGATTTTTTGTGGAATCCTAAATGAAGGGTTGAAACATATGGTAGAAGAACAAGGAGTAATGGGGGAAGAACAGAATGGCTTTAAGAGAGATAAATGTGGTGAAGATAATTTTTTTGTGGTAAGTGAAATAATTGAAAGAAAGAGGAAGGAAAATAAAAAGGTGTATCATGCAGTTTTGGATATTGAGAAGGCGTATGATAGAGTAGACCATAGGAGGTTGCTTGACGTGCTAAGAAAAATTGGTTTTAGTGAGAAGATAGTGAACATAATGAAAAGTATATATGAGAATACATGGGCAGTATACCGGTTGGGAAATTTAGTGACGGGACAGGTGAGGAGTGTAAGGGGAGTGAGACAGAGTTGTACCCTGTTCCCCTTATTGTTTGGCCTCTATACAGAAGAATTAGCAGTATGCCTGAGAATGAGTGGTTTTGGACTGAAAGTTGGAGAGGAGAAACTGAGTTGCTTGCTGTATGCTGATGACATTGTTGTGGTTAGTGAATCAGAGCAGGAACTGCAAATTATGTTGGAGACTAAATGGATACAATACAGATTTCAAGGTGAAATTTAGAGGAGATAAAAGTAAAGTTATGGTTATAAATGGTGATAAGATTGACAGAGATAGAGAGGGGAATATTGGAGAAGTTAAGATAGGTAGAACTAAGGAATATAAGTACCTGGAATGTATGCTGAGTGAAGATGGATGTGCAAGAGCAAAAGGTGAGAAAGTGGCAAAAGCTATGCAGTGGTGGGGAAGATTAAGCAGTGTGGCCAAATATAGAGCAAATAAGTATGATGTGTCAGAGGAATTTGGAAGTATGTTGCAGTACCTAGCATAATGTTTGGCATGAATGTTATGGCATGAAATAGAGGAGACCTTGAAAAGTTGGAGGTGCTGCAGAATAGGGTAGGGCGTGTGGCGTTAGGCGCCTCAAAATGGGTGGCTACAGAAGCTCTTAGAGAGGATGTAGGGTGGAGTCTATTCTCTGGAAGAATGGTAAAGGCTGTATTGAATTATAAGGTGAGAATTGAGCGAATGGAGAATAAAAGGTGGGTTAAACAACATATTCAAAAAATTGCACTACTTGCATGCAGGGTGTCATTTCAGAAATAAGATAAAATTGAAAAGTATTTCAAACAAATTTACCTATTAGTTTTAAAAATTTACATTTTTTTCTAAATTTCAATCAACCAAGCATCAAATATTTTCTTTCAAGATGGTGCTTATTGTGCTGCATTACATTAACAAGCTTATGCAGTGCATGTTTGTGTTGGACATGAATTTTTAATCTTTAATTGTTGACCCATATTGCAATTTCATGTCAAATTAATACTCCAGTATCACTCACTGTGTTTAACCCAAACTCATTAAAATAGTAAAATTGCACTTTTGGCACTTTGACCAGCTAGTGAGGAACTTTTTGCATAGGTACAATTTTTCTCTCGAGTTGAGGGAATGTTACTGTTACAGTGTATGAGTTTCTTTTTTGCTTTTATTGTGGTACATGTTCATAATTCATTAACAACTTTCAAAGTCAGTGCTTTTATTGCTAATACTCATTTTCATTGGTGTGTTTTAAATCTTAGTAAGCTATAGAAATCTACAATAATAACTATTATTATTATTATTCAGTTAGTTGTTACATAGTAAAATCAATAAAAATTTACATTTAAACAGAGGTTCATTTAAATTACTGGAATGTAAATTATAGATTACTACTGTTATTGTGCTTGAACAGGAGATATGAAATAGTCTGATCTTTTTCAAAGCTTAAATGTCATGGTCTTATTGAAGTTTGAAAGCCATTGTTATGTTGTTTATGATGTCAGTTGGGGTCGAACACTTATGTATGATTTATGTAGCAGTGCCTTGAATGGCCTCCAGCTTCTACTTCCTGGTGTGTCAGATGATAGACACTCAGGCTAAATTTGTATATTAGTACAGCGCTGATTGGGTATTTGTTCATTGTTTAAAATATACAGTCAGCAGTTTGATAAAAAAATCTTCATGAACTAAAATTATTTTAATATAGAGTACTTAATGAGATTAGCCTAAGTCTATACTTCTAAATTATTTATGTATGTGATTGTGACCGTAGGAACATGGACGTGTTGGGTTTTACAGCAAGTACTTGGATTTTTGGTAACATTCAAGATCAATGACCAATGACCAACAGCACTATCCTGAAAAGGCTGCTGGATTAACATCAATTACTCTCCATTAACTCTGAATTTATTTTAAGATCTAAAAAAAGTGTGTTTTTTTCAGAGTTGAAATAAAAGTTTTTGACAAAGTATCTAAAGACAAACACTGACATTACTAGGAAGTGGTCCAGGATGACTGGGGTAATGGGTCAGTCTGGAGACCTTGGATCAGACAGTGGTGGCAGAATGAAGGTATGGTTGTTCGGTTATTGATGACATACAAATGCTGAAATTTTCTGCAATTGTGTCTGAGTATGTACATAAATAGGTAGAAAAGTCTTTTTGCAAAACTATTCACTTGCATTTGTGCTTTTTATTATAAACTCTAAACCTCAGGTTGAAATTCTACCTGATCAATTGGAATAAGTTCATTGGAGATGTATTAAGCATTTTGTTAACCATCAGGGTGTGAGTGTGATGAAGCCTGTGGTGTATGGCAACATTGCTCGCTACTTTGGAAAGAAGCGAGAAGAAGATGGTCACACACACGAATGGACTGTGTATCTCAAACCCTACCTCAATGAAGACATGTCCACCTATGTTAAGAAGGTTAGTATCATCATAAGCTTAATGTTATTTTTTCTTTGAGGTTAGATGCTACAAAAATGTTTTTGAGATGTGGTGAAAATTTTATCTTTTGCAATTGTAGCTGTGAAGTTTTTTTTTTGAAATTGCAATTTTATGACTTATTCTGTATGCAATTAAAATTTACCTGTCTTGGCAAGGTGAAGGTGGTACATTTGCATACTTCTAATGTATTATACAGTCGAGCTTTAATCTCATCCTAGAAACTCTCAGTTATAAAATTTACTTGAATCTGTGAGTACACTTTCAATATAAGAAAGATCCAATTGTGTTTGAAGAAATCATTTTATTAGAAGGAAGATTTTTTATTATAAAATTTTTAATTATTCCTAAAAGAAATTGTATTTATATTTAGTATAAAGTTTCCAGAGGTGTTATGACACCTGTGTTTGTTTTTCAGCAGCGTGTTTTCTGCAGGTTCAGTTCAAGTTACACGAGAGCTATGCCAACCAGACCCGTGTGATAACACGCCCGCCTTACGAAGTCACAGAAACAGGCTGGGGAGAGTTTGAGATCAACATCAAAATTTACTTCCAAGATCCCAATGAACGACCGGTCAGTGTAACCTCATATCTCTAGTAAATTTTCAAATAAACTAAAATGAATGATATATTTACTTTATTATGATGTATCACATAGTACAGTATACATCCCCAGTACATGGAATGGGGTTTTCAATTTTACTGCTAACATCTGAAGACTATTGATGTGGCTCCCAGCGCCTGTTCTTTTCCTTTGTACTGCGACTTGTAGTAGACTCGTAGGGGCGAAAGGTCGAAAGATCTTTCAATCCATGGACTTCCTTCAAATTCTATTGATTCGATTGAAAGAGTTGGTGCAAGTCTTTGATGTTCAAGTGCTCGTAAATACCGTTGTGATTGCAGCTACTATCTCTAGAAGTGAAGATTTGGGAATATATTTTTTAGCTTTTTTGGCTTGTGTTGTATGAATTGAAACGGTTATAACGATCGTGTCGTGTAGGCTGTTTGAATTTCTTCATATAACGGGTCCCGTTACTTAGTTGTGGTGAAATAAATACAAGCAAAAAATGCATTGTTCTACTTCTTGTGCCACACTCTCTTCTGAAACAAGTCGAATTCATGGTTAGAAAATTCATTGAATGTGAATAAAACACTTTTTTGCGTTGTTCATACGTGATTGATACGAAGTTCAGATACGCTTATATGTATTCAAATGAGAGTTCACATTATTTTATTGCCATTATTTTGAGAATTTTATATGAAGTCTTCATAAACTTGTAGTGTAGAAAAATTATAAATTACTATCATTATGAGATCCTGACCGGAATCTGATGGACAAGAGAGTGAATTCACCATAAATGTCAACAGTTAACAAATGTTGCTTAGAAGAGACGACTCGAGTAAACAAGGCTGTATGTGGGCGCTGTTCACCATCTACCGTCTACATTTAAAATGTATTTCAAGAATAGGAAGTTATATTCCAGTTCAAAGTGTTTCTTTTTAAATTTATGTAATGCGTTTTGCATTTGACCACCGATTTTGGTCGAGTCCAAGGCAGTAGAATGCAGCATAAGTAATCGGAAAAACCTCTGTTACAGGTGACTATTTACCACATCCTCAAGCTATTCCAATCCAGCCCAGGCACCTGTTCCACCACCACTACCGTCCTGCCTGCGACCGCCTCCCTGTCTTCCACTCCCCCACTCGTCTTGCCCACCCCCCCTGCTGCTGACGCCGCGGGGGTCCCCCCTGGCAAAAAAATTCTTGTTGCTGAAGCTTACGAGGAGCTCGTATTCCAGGTCAGTTGACCATTTGTCCACCGCATTATTTTATGAAAAGAATAAAAGCTACAGTGGCACACGCTGATCACATTACAGAGGCGTGTCAATGACCACAATTGTAACATGTACTAAACGTGTTGCAGTACTGGGTGAATAAACACCTTAGGTTTTATTAGGTTGTTACAAAAATAATGGCCGATTTCAGAAGCATGCATTTAAACCTTGGTAAATGAACAATATAGATGTTAAACTTAGTCAAAATATGAACCCTGAGCAGCTATGCATCTCTTCCATCGGGCTACGAGATTATTTATCCCTTGTTGATTAAAAGTTAATGGCTGTGATGCAACAAAATCTTTGAAGGTCGTTTCCACCTCTTGTTTAGACCTAAAAGTTTTACCATCCAAAAATGTGCTTAAGTGCTTGAATAAATGATAATCAGTAGGTGAAAGATCTAGAGAATATGGAGGATGTGGTAAAGTCTCGTATCCCAGTTCTGTGAGTTTCTGGACGGTCATTCTTGCAACATGTGGTCGCGCGTTATCGTGGAGCAGAATTGGACCACGTTGATTCACTAATGCCGGTCTCTT
>VCRD01002641.1:58717-80701 GCA_006783055.1 Trinorchestia longiramus
ATAAACTAAAAAAGTTGTGTTAAAATTACTTTTCAAACCCCAGACCTTCGAGCGGCCATTATTTTTGTAACAACCTAATATTTTATCTGACTATTTTTGGGTAAGACATCAGTGTTCTTTTGGTCGTTAAAGGGTTGAGCGCAAAACAAATGTAGAACTGCAGCATATTCGAATATCCTGGTGAGTAGAGGAACACATCTATGCTCATATCTTCCTCAACTTCAAGTCAGTCGTCTTTATTTCACGTTATAAGATCTGCCAGCAGTGACGCTATAGAATAACATTTGTAGTGTGACCAGTCTATTTTTAGCCTTGTGTTAGACGTCGGGGAATTGGATGGTGCATGTGACCATCTTCACATCCAAAACCGGCTTCCACTAATTCTTTTTGTTGTGCAAATATGTTTGTTTTGCTAAGTACTGTAACTTAAATTCATGGGCGTTGACTTGAGAACGTACGAGTGCAAACAAACTTACAAAAAGGCTCAATTTATTTGAATATCGGATTAATTTACAAAGTTTTTCACATGATCAGATTTTATTTCCAAAACTTGGTGCTTGCTAATGATCAGCTATCCATAGAATAGTTATTAAACGTGGAATACAATATAGTACTAGTTGGTATGCAGACATTACCTGTATTGTGCTCGCTCAAGAATGGACCAAATGGCTCGTTTCTATTGGCCTATTCTATTGTATTCTCACTGTAGTTTTATTTCCGCTGGGCAAGAAGTCCATTTCGAATAGGTTGTACTTGTATAAAATGTTTCACAAGCTGCATACTTTTGAGATTTCTGGTTCCTGATTCTCTCGAGTGTAACTAGCAATCCTGTAACTTTCAATACATGGGCTGAAAAAGTCCTTGCGTACCATTTTCAGAAACTGCTCGAGCTTTATTAGGATCGTTCCACAAATGGGGAGAATGGATCATAAGTGTACATAAACTTGGTTTATGAGTTGACTGATCATGCCTTGTGTGAGTTGTATCATGCCTCATATAGCGCAGTTTTGATTCTCGTAAGGAGAGCTGCTTGCCTGTATCTTCAAATCGAATATAGATTGGGTGCTTGTAGGCATTGAATATGTATAATTTTGCAGTGTTTACGTGAGTTATTGTTTGTTTAATATCGTAGTGTCGCCAAAAACTTAAATGCAATGAAATAAATATTAAAAGCTGAAAATAATGTTGAGAATCCTAAATTCATCAGCTTCAGGTTTCCCCCAGACTTTGAATAAAATCTAGGTTGAACATTTTTCGACAACCAAAACTAACTCATGTTTGAACCAAGACCCGCTCGTGTCAGTAGTTTTTTTTTTTTTGCTGAAGTTGAGACTTTGTTTCAGGAGCCGTCGGCGCTGATGCACCAGTTGCTGCTAAACTGTCCTAAGCTCACACTGGGAGAATACTGTCACTACACTGACTGTAAGTGTAGTGTGTTGCCAGCTGTCACTACACTGACTGTAAGTGTAGTGTGTTACCAGCTGTCACTACACTGACTGTAAGTGTAGTGTGTTACCGGGGGAGAGAGTGGTTGGGTGGGAGAGACAGAGAAAGTGTCAGTAGAAATTTCTCATAAAATCCGTTGCCATGGGACGAGTTAGCTAAAAGGCGTCGTAGATTTCACAGGGAAAGGGTGTGGTTCCAAAAGGGTCCGGTAGGTGTAGATCTATAAGAACTCAAGTAGTAGATAACAGGTTTTTCCCATGAGTTAACGTATAATTGGCTACCCTCCTGATCTATTAGGTGACTGTTGTTCACTTCACTATTTTCAGCTGTATTCAAAATCTTAAATAAAGCAAGCCTTGTGCTGCACTGTATGCATTGCGCATAATCTTCACCGTGATGTAACCATAAGTGTAGTCTGTGTACTTTATAAGTGTACTCTCGTGACCTTGGATTCGGAGCAATGAATGTTGGTACACCTACCGTAGAAAAAGTAGCGAGTTACAGTTCATTCTTGTGGTACACCGACCGTAGAAAAAGTAGCGAGTTACAGTTCATTCTCGGGTGTCATTATTTTTTTGAGGTAGCTTTCCGTTTATCGTCGAGAGGAAAAATAATTTAGGAACAAAGCTTTTATTCATGTGGTACCCGTAAGTCCTGATTGAACGAACGCCGAACGCTTTTCTCTTTTGAATCTTAAAAATGTACCTTCTATTATGGGATGTTTTTGGGAACTTGGAGATTTAACAACACAGGGTGTGGCAAATGATTTGACGCCTTTGTAGGTTTAATGAAAGCAAAAAGAGTGAAAATTTCTTGTAGAACAAGAAAAACATATGCGAATACATTGCATTATTTGTACATTTCGAAAATAAAAAAATGTATCGCTCCCTACTCTATTTCGCTTTTTTCAATCCACAGATGTGTCTCCATAGTATTTAGTTTATTTTGCATTGGAACATCGAATTTCGATGCAACCATCGATTACGTGCAACCTTTTTTATTTCACAGTTTATTTAATTGAGTTTCTCTTTTTAAACAAATTCATAAGATTTGCGATATATAAGTTTTCAAGAAACTTGGTTCGATAGTTGCCAGATTAATTTTTTATTCAAATAGCCAGTCTTATTTCGTGTGAAATCACGTGTAAGCAGGGCGAAATTATTAATATCTAGTAACATAAATAACATTTTAGAAAAATGAACACAGACCTAAAGCATGCCAATTTATTTGCAGTCGAAACAAAAAAGAAGAAAACGCTTGAGAACATCGCCCTCGGCAAAGAGAAGGTAAATCAAGAGATAATGGACCTTCGAGCTAAAATCCAGATCGCCAAAGACACACTCGTTGAATTCAAGGAGAAGTTCAGCGAGGCCCAAGCTGAAATCACGTCAGATTCTTGAAAGATATTGTAAGTGAATTTTTTGTTCACCTATATTGAATAATATTCCCCGTTTCAGGTCGTTATTCCTATCAATAACGCGTGCTAGAGAGGCAACTTTTTACGCTTCCATTTAGAAGCCTCTCTTTTAACAATAAAATCAAATTAAGGTTCACCTTTGTTTTTCATTAGATAGTAAGACGTTGCTGAGAAGTGAGTTATAATGTTTTGTAATGAGCCTCAGCAGCAGCAGCAGAAGCAAAATTTAGAGCAGTTGTCCACAGGGACGCTCTTTTAGAATAGAATAGAATAGAATGAGGCTATAGGAACGAACCTTCTGGCCCATTCTTGGGTCGGATAATTACTTCGATAATTATTNAATAATATTCCCCGTTTCAGGTCGTTATTCCTATCAATAACGCGTGCTAGAGAGGCAACTTTTTACGCTTCCATTTAGAAGCCTCACTTTTAACAATAAAATCAAATTAAGGTTCACCTTTGTTTTTCATTAGATAGTAAGACGTTGCTGAGAAGTGAGTTATAATGTTTTGTAATGAGCCTCAGCAGCAGCAGCAAAATTTAGAGCAGTTGTCCACAGGGACGCTCTTTTAGAATAGAATAGAATGAGGCTGTAGGAACGAACCTTCTGGCCCATTCTTGGGTCGGATAATTACTTCGATAATTATTCGGTTGTTTTACCCAAGTCCCATGCCGTATTTCTTGCCGCGTCAACCATGTCGGCAGCGGGATTCGAACCCGGGTCTTTCCGCTCGCAAGCAGATTCGCTCACCAGTCGACCAAGCTGGTGATGACCCAATTAATTATACAGAACACACTCATTAGAAGCTGGAATGGTGTAATTTACCAGCGTGCGAAGGATACCGCACTATTAAAGCTAGACCCAGTGTATCAGGTTCTGCATTGGTGCTTTTTGAACCTCCCTTACGGACAGTCTGTGTTTGGAGAGCGGAGAGCTGTCTACACTTTAGTTCTGATGTGTATAACTGAGCCTGCAGTAACTCGCTCAATTGGACCAGTTACCAATCAGGACTACTATCCCTTGATGAAGGCAGCTGTGAGACGTCTATGCAGCGAAACTATAACAGCACAATCAACAATAAATTGAAAACCATTCCATATGCAGCGCTTGATTGCACTTGGTCAAGGTGTCGTGACCGCCGGATGGTGATATTGCTCTGCCGCCTTTGCATTGGTCTTACTCGACTGGCACACGGGCACCTAATGAAACGACGACCTCAGCCTTGATGTAAGTATTGTTATGGCCCTCTTACTGTCTGACATATCCTAGCCGAGTGCCCCAGATGCATTGTTGCCCGAAATGTGTTTTACGAATCTCCGTGGCTGTGACGAAGATGAGATGTTGGTCAAGTTGCTCGCGGAAACCCTAAGTTCTGTTTTCAATCTAGGTGCTCTGCAGTTGTTCATTAGAAAATGCAAGCTGCTCTCAAAAATCTGAGCTAGAACTGGACTACTGTCACCTTGCAACTCTGTGTAGTCATGTTCTTGAAAATAGATGCATACTTTTTTGTACCGTTTCATACATGGCAGTGTAAAAGACGCAATCGCAATACGGCCGAACAAACTTTATTACTACTACAACGTCAGGCGGGCTAGCACTGAAGGACCTGAACAACAGGGATGTTTTTGGACAAATTAGTGATTAATCTGATTCCAAATTGATTTTCCTTAATTCAAGTATATAATGAAGGAAACTCTGGCGGAGAATGTCTCGCTCAGCTAGCTTTACGAGCCACGATAAGAGATAACTGAGCCAGCCTCGGAGTCGATTGGGGCTGTTTAAACGCTGTTGGCGTTGTAACCTAATCCATTGTCAAATCAAGCGCACCAACTTGCTTGATCCTGGAGCTCGTGTTGCTCGACTCGTGCACGATAGTCCCGTAAGAACTTTGTATGCCGGCAGCAGAAGTCTTATCAGAGGCAGAGGTGTCTGCTTAACGTGCGAAGGAAATTTCTGTAAACCCTTTGAGGAATCCTCCGAAACTGCGCCACACACGAAGACCTAACTTCTACGTATGGAACTTGAATCTGAAAGAACCCAACCAAGAGCCGATGTCGCAGCAGCCATCGCGGTCTTTTCTTGAGAGTGTAAGTGCTGTATTAGGGCAGCAGACCCATACTTTTGACTTCAGAACCAAAGGAAAAAGTGACTTTAAGAACCGAGACAACTGATGTTCTCGGTGAGAAATAGAAGTCAGCCGCGCGATGAGGGGGTAGTGGTATGCGACTACCTCCTGCTTAACCCCATACCTCTGAAAGCGAGGATCAAACGTTGCCTACGAAATTCAAACTACTTTTCAACATCAAAGCTGATGGTTCACCCCACTGACCTGGTTGAGCCCGAGTCAATATAGCCCAATACTTCACAGGAACACGCAAGCCGTCCTCACACAAGAGCGAAGTATTCCGGATCCATGGTGCTAGTGTACAATTCATTTCTTACACAATTCTTACAATACAGCGTCAAATGATATTATTATCAATGTTTGAGTTACAGATTTTCAAACGTAAGGAATAGACGTGATAGTAGGTTAATGAAGAACACTGGCAAGGCTGAACACGTATTATTTCCCATAGGAAAAACATAGTCGTCCAACCTTCTCCACATCGGCGACATTACAAAAACTCGGAACGATGTGTGGGCTCTCTATAAAGAGAACCAGTAATTATCCTAAGTTCGTAATCGTCTGAAAATGCAAGAACCGTTTAAAGTAAAGTCCATTGTGCATAAATACTTCAAATACATGTCGGCAACGAAGCTGAAAAATATATTAACCAATCCCTTTCAAAACTCCCAACACGATTAGCTAAGAAGTATATCGTCTCAATGAAGGCAAATAATTCATATACGCTTACACTAGAGCATTTTCCCCTGGATATCTAACTAAGTTCATTTCAAGAAAGCTTGTGTTAGCCACACATTAACATATCGATGGAGGGGAGGAGAGGCTAAGGCAAATCAAGTGGCAGAGCATTCGAGAATTCAGTAGGACCACATTTAGGGCACTATTTGTTTTCGTTGAACACGCCAGTGAAATTATGTGTGTATTATTCGTGGTGAAACATGTGTGATGCTGGTATGTTAAATTTACGGACGTGGTATTATACATCTGTACATTATTATCCGGTCCATGTGATACCGGAAAGATAGGTACAATACAATTTTCGTGTGGTTTTAAATAAATTAACTTTCCTTATTCTTATTGCATACTGGACTGGAAGCAAAATCCCAACCAAAAGAAGTAATAGAAAGTTTTAATTAAAACAAGCTTAAAGATTCAATGCATCCTTATTGAAATGTTTCATGGTTAACTCCGCTGTCTTCAATTCAAGTATATCACGCGCTGTGTTCGAAATAACTTGAAACTTTTCTTAACTGAGCGCATATACGTACAATTGATCTTAAAAAACTTCGTAGCCCTGATGACTTTACCCAAGACTATCCTCCCCTCCTCGACACAAGACCAACCAATAAAAACCCAAAAAGTTGCATAATTTAAAATTTAGAGCAAAATTTTGGCCTACATGAGGTAATTTTAACATAGGAGAAATGAAATTGAGCAAAGCGAAAAGGATATAGTTATGGTAAACAAAATATTCCGACTCTAACTCCTGCTTCGTATTATAAATAGCCCAAACATCAGGCAGATAAGTCCATACGAAAGTACACATTATTTCTGTCGTAGCGCAATCAATCAAGAGTAATTGAGTTTATTAAAATATTGCAGAAATAATTAACTCTACCAACGACAATTGACCAAGTGCGGCGCTTACCTCAAATGAGGACAATAGCTAAAATACAGCGAAAAGACTCGGCGGAAATTAATGACGTCGACAAGACGAAAAATTAAATATTCGTCGAGAGGCACAAGCAGTTACAACACTAGACGTTGACTGCAAATAGCTGCACTCTTCCGCAGCAGCAAAACCTGAACTCCCTACTCAAATTCAAACTTCACAAGTCAAAAAAGCACCAGGACACTCCCAGTGTCGAGAAAAAATGGTTTACAACAGAGCAGCAGCAGCTACAGTTGAAGACCGCTAACGGTTGCAGGGGCAACCGCCAGCAGGAACGTGACGTAATATCTTGAAGCTATTTGCGTACTATAGTCCATCCGTCAGCGTCTGTTTCTGGTGCTTGCTTCTCCCGCCGTGGAGGAGCATCTCGCCCTCCACCTCCAGTCCTCCATGGATCACGTCCACCACGTCCTCCACGTCCACCGTCTTCATCTTCATCCCGCCTGGAAGGTACAGATTATTGTTTAAAACAGCGAAATTTCTTAGCAAGTTTGAAAAAATAAAAATGGGTGAAGTTGTTTTTGACGAGTTGTGTGAACATATTTTTGGAACGGATGAGCCAAATTATGTTTTAGACTCATCTTCGACAAGTCCTTTTTATACTAAGGGAGGTTTGCAGGCATAAATTCACATTTACTATATTTTATTAGTTATCAGTATTTTCATCGTCCTGCTCAATGATTTTTCCTCAGAAATATTCTTGGTGACTAACTTAATACAAGTTATATTGAGTCTGCAATGTTCTCCCACAAGCGTTTCCTATAAATGAGATGTAGTTATGTAATCGCAAAATTAATGGTCCCTCTTATCCATGTTTGTACCTCAGTGTTTGCACCAATAAATCCTAAAACGGTCGGGAAAAACGGTATCTTTATTTTTCTCTTGCCTAGATACTTGTAATACAGATCACCATTGAGGCTCTTCGTTTACGCCCTACTTGTGCTTTCATACTTCCATCAACAGAGATGTTAAATGCTTTCAAGCAAATACACCAAAATTTATTCCTCCAGCATGTTCACACTCATAACACCATTTTATTCCCAACATCAACTTCAAATTTCCCTCAGATGTACCTTTTCAAAGCTAATCGCAATTTCTTAGTGACACCAGCAGAAAATTTTGAACTCACCTAGGAGCACCACGGGACTCGGCAGGTTTACTCCTCCAGTTTTGTCCGTCATCGTCCCCTCGACCTCCTCCTGGAGCACGACGGTCCATGTCCCTGTCTCGGCCAGCTGCACGAATAGGTGGCCCTCCGCCGCCTCTCCTCCATTCGCTGTCACCATCGCGATCGCTCCGACGGAACTCGTCACGATCACCACCAGCTGGGGCACGGCGGAACTCGTCACGATCACCACCAGCTGGGGCACGGCGAAATTCGTCACGATCACCACCAGCTGGGGCACGGCGAAACTCGTCACGACCGCCTCCACCTCGGCGGAAATCGTCACCGCCGCCTCGTCGATAATCGTCGCCCCCTCTACGGCGGAAATCGTCTCTGTCACCACCGCCGCCACCACCACGACGGAAATCGTCACGATCTCCACGTTGAAAATCACCACCACCACCACCACGGCGATCAACAAAACCACCGCCGCCTCTGCGGTCATCTTCGTTCCAACGATTACGATCTCTGTCGCTGAAGCCGCCGCCACCTCGGCTGCTACTGAACTTATCGTCTCGTTTCGGAAATCGGTCATCATCTCGTCGATCCGGGACGTCTCGTGCAGGAGGATATTTATCATCATCTCGCCGTGGAGGTGCTCGCACTCTGTCCTCATCACGACCACCACCACCGCGCTCTTCTTCGCGTCGACGCTGTTCTTGTTTGAAGTCTTCATCGAGGCGAATGTCGCGTTGCATTTTATCACGACGAGGAGGTTCTGCGACCTCATCAGCTTCTTCCTTCTTACGCCAAACTAACAAGTTCTCCTGTTCCTTCTCTCGCCAAGTACCAGCTCCAGGACGCCAAAATTCACCCTTTCCTTCATCACTGCCACGGGCTGGCGTACTGTCACTGCGAGTATCCTTGCTCGCTCGCCAGGCTTGCTGTTGATTCGCCTCTTTTTCACGCAACTGACGCTCAACCTCCAATTCCTTGTCCCGTCGCATTTTATCTTGCCTGTCAAGTTCTTGCTTCTTACGTTGATACTCTTCCTCTTCCAGCCGTTGTCGTTCCATTTCTTCCTTCTCTTTCATTTCCTTCATTTTCTTCATCTCCTCATCATGACGTCTTTGTTCTTCTTCCCGTTCGCGACGCAAGTGAGCCTCTTCTCTCTCTCGCCGTCGCTGCTCTTTCCTTTCAAGCAGTCGCTTCTTCCTCTCGACATCAAGCCGTGCATTGAAATCGTTCAGTTTCTTCTCCATCTCCGAACGACGGGCAGACTTAATGCCATCCAAGAACTGATTGAGGTCTCCTTTCATGTGGTTAAAGCGCTTGCACATCTCCAAGGCCTGCCGGTGCTCTTCGATTAGTTTCGACACTCGCTTATCTTCCTCAGCTTTCCAGAATTCCTTGTCTTGTTCTTTCTGCTTTTCGTACAGCTCATTGAATTTAGGAATTTCTACAAGACGCTTCGCGCGCTCATTGTAGTCAATTTTTTTCTCTTGAGTTTTGAGACGCTGCTGTAACTCCTTGCGTTCTTTCTCAAGTTCTTCGACTTGTCTTTGCAATATTTCATCTGCATCTAAACTCAAAAGCTCCTCCTCGTTAAACTTCTCCATCATTTTTTGACCATAAGAAGTTTGACTGATTTGCATTAGTTTGTCCTTAATTTGTTTTGTGTGAATTTGTTTCATTTGCTCTTCTTGGCGCAACTTTTCTCGTTCGGTAGCTTCACGCTTAAGCCTTTCCTGTTCTTCAGATTTCTGCTTCTGCAGTTGCAACTCTTGAGCCTTTCTAATACTTTCCTCGCGCTCAAGAGTTTGATTTTCTAACCTTTCTTTCCTCATTTCAATGACGTTCTGGCGAGCCAAAATCTTTTCGTGTTCTCGCTTCTTGGTCTCCATGTAAAGCTGAATGCAAGACGAACGGACGCCTTCCATTTCTTCAGAGCGCGCGTTGGGCACGATGAGAGCTAGACAAGCATTGAGAGCATTGTTCATGTGCACCAGCTGGCATCGAATGGTTTCTGAAGGCATAGGCTGCAGAGTGGGACCCTCAGGCAAATCTTCCCTCTGACATTCACTTGGAGCAGATCCAAAGTGAACACAACCATTGCGATGGTCAATTCGAATTTGCAAGTCGTTATGGCGCACCAAATCAACAAGAATCCTCTCGAGCTGAAAAGGTTGCATAAACACGCAGACTTCCACAAGCCATTTGAAGGTGACAGTGCTATATATTTGTGCTAGTTCTTTGATCAAGCGTGTGACGGTCATTTCTTCAATTGCAGACACGTATTGCTCAAGCTCAGTCTGCTGCGACACCCACACAAGCTGTTGTTTCATAACAGAACAGAGGGTAAGAGGATCGAATGACACTTCCAGGAGACGATACAGATTCTGCAGTTCGACAGGGACAGCAGCAATGACACCACACCTTACAAGCTCCCTGAAAAGTGAGATCCGAGTTGGCGGTTTGGGAAGATTGAGAAGAGCAGCAAGCTTTGCGATCTTCTCCATGGCACTTTTCTCTGTCTCAATGAATCTATCAAACTCAGGATGAGCAGAGGGCAAGGGTATGGCCATGGTGGCGACCAAAACTACAGACGCCCTTTTGCTGACTTCTTCAGCAGTGATGTTTTTCTTCTGCTCACGGTTCAATTGGAATAGTTTCAGCAGAGCAGCTGCGTGAAACAATTGATTACCCGCTTTCCAAAAGACAAGCGCAAGTCTCTGGTAGTAAGTAGCCATGATCTGAGGTTTGGGACTTTTTTTGCTTTTTCCCATAAGATCCGAAACATACTCAATGGCTCGGTATGCTTCTTGCCATAGCTCCATCTTGATTGCAAAGCTCAACTGAACCAACCGCGTTTCCAGATTCATCTGCACAAATAATTCATTATTAGGAAAAATTACGTACCCTGTCAGGTAACTGAAAAGTATCAACGTCAATTAAAATTAGGCTAGCAAAAACAATCTTAGCTAAAATTTGCCACTGATTAGCCATTAGCAGAATCGGCATTAGTCAAGTTACCGTAAATATTGCGAGGAGACAATCCCTTATACTGCAGGCAACTGCACAATAATACGGGTTATTCTAGGAAATAGATAAAAAGCTTCACCTGTTGTGTTTCTGGGTTAGATAGAGACACGGAGGTGGCGGAAGTGGGCGGCTTCTGCAGGTGCTCCAGGTGCTTGAGGAGGTAATCACACAGCTTCCTGAACTCTGTCCGGCGCTGGTAGCGCTCGCAGAAATTAAACGCCTGCACAAAAACGTATAAGTTAGATTCAGTTCTCGCCATCATTTAAAATTATGTACGTATTTTAGCAAACTATGCATCTGATTAACCAAAGGATAGATAAAACATTTTTTTTAATCAATGTTTCAAAATTTAATGCGGACAAAATCAAAAACTGCAAATATCTATTACCATTAGAAGAATTTCATCGCGTTGATAGACGAGAAATTACATTTTCGAGTCAACACTTTAAGCTTTATTGTGTTTGATATTCTAGCTCAAAGTCCAACGATCAAGAGATCTAGCAGAGAAGTAGTCACAACTAAGAGCTTGACAAACATGCTAAAATTATGCCAAGAACAACCTTTTTCGTGATTTCATGGTAGAGCTTCTCAACACGGGAGTTGTTTCTGAGCAGCTCCAGACATTGACGGTAGCTCTCCCACAAGAACTTCACCCATGGTGTCAAGATCGTCCTGCAAACAGTCATAGAATTGCATGGGATAACTCAGGTCTCATAACTTCACATCTCATCTATGAAGATAATAAATAGTAAGCCAAGTACAAAAATCTAATTATGAAGTTTAAAGTATATTAAATTTGATGTACCTCTTGTGCTAACATTCAAGGATTATGCATGCTGTCATCAAAACCAATTAATTTGGGTGACCTCTGAAATACCAAGTTTAATATTGGATACATCAAATTTTACATTGAAGTGTAAGCAAAACTTTGTTTAGCTTCTAACACTTCAACTCTACTCAAAAGAACTGATATTCAAGTCATTATGAGTATTCAAAGAAATAAGCTCGACTTCATCAGTTGGTAATGAGACCACTTCAGTACTCCATCTCTGCAGAGGCCAAAACTCAAGCAAGCCTCATATTCATCACAACATGCAAGACCATTGTGATGTCAATTATTATAATTGCCCAACACACTGAAGGTAATCACAGCTTCAAAGTGAGCACATTGGCTGAAGATAATTTGAAGCATTTTTCTATTGGTTCCTCTTGAGTAGGAATCTCTTACCAAACCTTGGTGATATCCTCCATGAGCTACTGAAATTCTTGTAACTAAGTATAAAACAGCATGCATTATATTCGACGAGTTGCTTTTTATGACTGAGAGCAAGACCACTATAATACACTACCTGTCACTACGATCCTGAGCATCCTCCCCTGACACTGCACTGAGGAGCATCTCCTCTGGTGAAGCCAGGTTATCCAAGTCATCCACGGCAGACACAGCCTCGTGGCTCTCCTTGCGTGCTGCCTCTGTGCGTTCCTCAGCCAGTTGCAGGTAGAAACGTACCACAGTCTCCAGTGTGCTCACATCAATCTGATCAAATATATTTCATGCTGAATTAAGACATATTTATGAAATAATTTCATGTGCATTTTGAAACTCTACTCAAGATCTTGCTAAACAGGTGTCTTTTTAAGATGTAAGTACACTGAGAAAATTATAACTGCACAAGACATTTTTTCATACTTTATAACAATTAGAATCTGATTAAATATCCCCACTAAATTTTACAGAATATTGTAAGTCCTAACACAAAAAATGCTACTTGAATCAGCAGAGCCATGTATTGTATTCAGATGGCAAAAATATTATACAATATTATAAAAACTTATTTTTCCTCAATTCTATAAACAAGAAGTTGGAAGATTCATAATTTTTCCAAGAACTTCCTCTGCAACACAATGAAAGACAAGTGTTAACTTACACAATATTTTCACCAGTCAGAAAACAACTTGGTTGTTTTTAAGTTAAGAATGCTACAGCTTGAAGTCTACTCACACTTTGAAAGATGTTTCTGTACTGATAGAGCCCCTCCTTGGCCAGGTGACTCTTCTTAAGCTCAACACAGAGTCTGAGGTACATGAACATAATGGGCTGCAGCACCTCGCAGGGGTTGTTGCGCATCTTGCCTCGCCTGATGACCTCATAGAGGACATCAAGCGCTCGGCTTGGCTTCCCCACATCGAGGAACTCTGAAATAAAGACAATGTAAGTCAATATAATTCATTTGCAATAAATAAATGTTAAATAGATATGGAAAAACAAAACCTTGCTGTACTTTGATGAATGGAAATGCATCTACTACTAGATCCTATTAATGGATTAACTCAAGTGTAACTGTTGTAATGCTAGTTTTGTTGTAGTAAGTGTAACACTAGGCACTTGGATATAGATTATTATTGTTTGCATACATGCAATGCTAGGTTATAATGGGTTAAAGTTTTTTAATTGATAACTGGCATTATTTTAAAGCCAATTTTATAAAAAATAGGCACGCTGGACACATCAGGTACTCTTTTAACCTGAATATGCTAGAGTTTAAGCTTTTTTTTCATTTATATTACAGTAAAATATGTACTTCAATAGTAAAAATGTACAGCAACTTATTTTATGGCTAGCAGTGTGAGAGACTAGTTCAAATTCAGTAAACAATTTGTTGAGCTTATCGGTTGTCAATACATGTCCTGCCTGCGGCAATGCAGGGCACCTCGAGCGAGATTCGACCATCAAGCTCCTTGAAGAGACCCCCTAAGTCCTACCTCCAGTTGCAGCATAGAGGACAGATCCATTGCTCAGAGTAATATAACTAATCTTAAGATTTTAGCTTTAAGAACTGAGAATTCAGTACATATTACATGTTTTATTATTAAAGTAAAATTTCTTCTTTACCAAAATAAAAAATAGGAAAATAAATTCAGTTGATTTATTAGAAAATCATTTCTAATAAACCACAACTGAATTTATTTCCTTTCTATTTTTATTTTGTTGTGAAAAAACCAGTTCTTCGTGATGTTGTGGCAGAAATGAATTAGATAATTGCTTGGCCAATATACAATTGAAGTTTCTTGTAACCAGAATAACCTGACCACACACTACTACCTGGCAGCCTGACACTGATCATCTACCCTCAGTTCTAATCTTCATCTTGTTGAGAGAACATCTCTGCATTCTGCTCTCACAAATGTGTGGGTTATCCATTTTCTTGATTTTCATTTTGTGCTTCACATAATATATGTTGTACTTGTTATGTAAAAAAAAGCTGCATTTCATTGTTATTTGGGTACTTGAGAAAGATAAGATGGATTTTAGAAGCTATTTTTAAGTGATTTTATTTCAATTCATTATAGATAGAATGTTGTGCCTTAAAATGAATTAAAATTAGTGAAACCTACAACTCAAGGTTTCAAGATACACTCCAATATTTGTTGCACAATCCATCAAAAGATCTTTGCACTGCATTGGCTTCATCACTTTCTTAATTTCACAGTCATGTCATATTGAAACTTGGATATTGTGTAAGAATATAAAATAATAAGCTAATATTAAGACACTCACACTGTATCTTATTCTTTCTACTAAATATTCAAAGGCTGCCTTGTAGGTCACCAAATTCTTTAATTTCTTTAAACTGAAGATGAATATGCAGGGTTTTTTTAACTTGAAATAAAGCGACAAGCTTAAACGTGCATTGACCTTTCTCTCCAGAAAAATACTATGAAGATCACTTTTCTGCAAAAATAATAATCAAACTTGGATCATAGTCGCAAAGTCCTTGATAGAGCCAGGCTGATACGCGCAAAATATAATGCTGCAGATGACATGAATAAGACCATGTTAACAAAATTTTAGTTATATCTCTCCTTTTGTTACATAATTACACGCGCTCATGGATCATTAATCCAGAATATGAAGCCCTGATGGCTTACCTTTTGCTCGCTTTTCAGCATTTTCTGGACGATAAGCTCTCGACATTATCAGTAATAACTTCGTATCACACTCATGGAATAATACACACGAAATTTATCCCAACTTAGATTTTTGCCTTCCGCCATTCACGCCCAAAACTTTCGCACTGTCAGGCTGGCAATGTTGCCATACTGGATACTGAAAACAAAAGCCGGTCGCTTAGAGGGAAGTGATATCACAGATTATTTAGTGGAATTTGTTAGTAAATAACTTTTTTTAGTTAAATACATTATTCAAAAAATATTTTCATTTCTACAGATTTATATAGGAATATTGATGTTTGATATTTATTGCTTCCGGTGACTTACTCCTCATTATATGTACAAATCATCGCAAAAGGCCGGTTTACAATAATTTAGATCTAATCAGCTGAAAGAATCCATATTATTGGGTAAATCTCCTATTCATTTATTCCTTCACTTAAAATTTTTAGCTTTGTTTTGGGATCAGAATACATGATACGATAAGCGTGTCACCTTTTATAGAACGCATATGATCGCATTAATGTTTCATTGGTTTCTTTCGCTAATCAGTAAATGTCTCAACATTGATATCTTCAGATGTTATTTTCAGTTGGAAAGAATTGTATAATTTCATTTTTTAAATAGTAAGAGATCCAAACAAAGTTATAACCACATTCGGGAGAAATTTGTAAATTTAATAGTTGATTTTAGTTTACCAAGTATATATGATTCTAGTCTCGATTCTATTTCGAATTTTACGTAACGGCATAACTCTCTCCATTAAACTAACAAGTTTCTGTCTTGGTAATGACTGTAGGCTCTGTTATATTTTATATTTAAATTTAAATTTCAGTATGTGTACAGTAGATAAGAACATCCAAAAAAGTTGTGTTTCGCTAATTGGAACTAAGCATTTCTAAAACGGACTCTGGAACCTCGGTTCTGGAACGTTTCTGTACCCGCACAAATCAGTTTTCAACCATAAAATTCGAGTAAAATTTACTTCCATTCTCGACCAAAAATTCGGAACTCGACCAACCCGAGAGTGGCGCGCAGCTTGTTCAGTATCCCGAGTCGACTCGAGTGCAGTCGACTGAGACCGAGAGGTGAGAAACTGTGCCTTAGAAACGAGCAAACATGTGTGAAGTCAGACGAAAACAACAATTAAATAACATGTTTAACTCTATGTTATCTATCCGAAAATTAATATGGGGCACACTAAAGTATATAAGTGCACGGTTTCAAAACAAAACGAATGCTTACGTTCAAATGTACAGGTTGAAGCAATTCGGTTAGAGAAATTGTTGCCGAGTTTGTTTAAAGAAAAATGTAAGCTTTGATTTCTTATAGATATCACATTGTTTACTTTGTTTTCAATTGACTGAAAGCTTAAATGAAACGATCATTTGTTTGATTATATTTGTGTGGTAGATTGTTTTCGCACTTAATATCGTCTTATCAAAACTACAAATAGATCTACTGAGCCATGTGTGATTGTTTCACTAATGTCAATCGATAACAGCGAAAAAGTATTTCTACTTACTTCTCACGCTTTCATTCAATTTAGAACGGTGTTAGAAAAAAGGGGAAAAACTTCCGATGAAGTTCTGTACACAGAAATGCCATCCTTGATACATATTATGAATTAAACTTGAACAACATCGGCAAACGGGAAAAGAATGGTAAGATTTTATCAAAATTACTGAATTAACAATACCGTTACGTGGCTTATCAGGCTAGAAAATTATGCGTGAAGTACTTTTCAATATGAGTCTCTCCATATATCTATATTCGCATTGATATAATTCATTCGAATGATCTCAAGGATTAGCAATTAACAAGTTTGTTCATATACGATCAAATAATTGCCTAAAGCATTTTATTGAAGTTAAATAATTTTAAATAGATTTTCGAATAATGTACACGAGGGTTTAAACTAGCACTCTGGTTCTGCAGATTACCGTATGTGAACTTGGATCCTTTGTATGGTTATAAAAAATAGTGTTTTGGCAGGAATTCCAACGCCGCGGTTGCTTAGGGCTGTCAATGGTAAGTCAGACCTTAATTTCGATAACAATGAATCAAGTTCTATACATAATGGAATGGTATTTGACCACGACACCATCCAATTGAAACTTTTATTACACGTGGGCTAAATAGTAACCTGTTAGGGTCATAACATTTCATTGTTCTCGAGGTATGAAATAGTCAGATCTCCGTCATGAGATTTCGAACATTTTTTGTGAGGCTGGGTCACGACGGACTACAAATATGGCAGCTTTAAAATTGAGCTACGTTCCTTATGGAAGAAATATTTTCTAAGAGATTATTGAACACACCATACTCATTTGGTGTTGATGATAGATCTGGCGTATTGTGTTTGAGTTTTTGTATAGAATTGTGCATTGCGATAGATTCGAGATTTTCCTGTGCTTCTGCGGTGTAAATTAATTCCAGAATATGAAAATAAATTGCGATACGTTTTTCAAGGATACAGTGATTTTCTTGCACTTAAATACATGATCAATTCCCACTGCGAAATTAAAAATTAAAAATCAGGTCATTTTTAGATTCATTCTAAAGAGAGAATAATATTATGATGATTCACAGCCACGATATCTTGTCATTCACCGCTTTCTTCATATACGAGCTTCCTGATAAATTTTGTGTAAAGTATCGCCACGAATACCATTTCCAAACGCTACACTACTAAACTCACCAAGCGCATCAACGCAGGAGAGATTGTGATGATTTCAATGCTGTGGACAAGTCCACGTTCGAGTTTAATGCAGAAAAATGTCAATTTCTTGATACTAGCTTAGCAAATTTTAATTTAAGTTATGTTCACAGCGCAAAATGAAAGTTTTACATGAAATGAAACTGTTTGTAAGCGATTTTTAGTGTTTATCAAAACTTGAAGCAAATGCTTTGAACTGCGAATCCATGCCGAAATTTGGTGCTTGATAAATGTCCACTTCTTGGTACTAGCTAGGTAAACTTTGTCAAAATGAAACTATTTATGAAATGAATTATTTATAAAGTGAAATTATTTTTACTAATTTACTTGAGTTTGTTGACTATTTTCTACAGACACGCAGTCATTGGCATGTAACAAGTACCGCTGTTTTGTTGTTAAACAAAATAAGCAATAATGTGAGCTCTACCGTAATTATATGCTATTTTTATGTACTACTGATGTCATACCCATTACTCCGCAGAGAATGAACTGGAAATAACAATCAAAGTATGTTTTTCTTCAGTTAAATAGCATATTCTAATTTGGTTATGCACTGTACGGTAAATCTGTACTAAATTAGCTCCTTAGAACTTCTGTGCTTCTGAGATAGTGTTTTTAGGAGTTAAGTGAACAACAGTCACAAGCTGTTCGAGCATAAGTAGTGCCCAGTAAATCTACATGTCATGAAAATTTGAATAAGCAATTTCTCTTGAATAAATTTTAATTCGAGGAGTAAAACCTGTATTTGACCTACCTGCACAATGGGCTGAAAGGGCACGGTACTGTACATAGATAGGCTAGATAACGCTCCCGTCTCTAGCTGAATTCTACGACTTTCCTTTACCATCTTTACTGATTCACAGTGCATCAGATGCTTCTGTGTGTTAAAATGAATAGTGCTGTTTACAAAGTTCTTTTTGTATTAGGTCTCATAGCTTTGATTCATGGAGGCTATTCTGCTGCACAATATCGACGCTTTATCAGGATAACAGAGCAGGAGTATTCTTCATTACCAATGGATGTGTTTGTGCAGTGGCTTGTAAGTCTTATTCTCACCATGTACGGAGTTGTACACATTGCTGGAGAGTTCAGAGAAATACGGGCCAATATACAACTAGAAAACAAGACGTGGGAGACAGCAGGCAACCGACCATCGTTTTACATCTTCAGTCACAGAGGAAGGAATTTGAGTCCCAATTATAACACGAGTGATGGTGGTTGTGGCCACTAATGCAGTCTAACATTCTGTAAGGAAATATAATTTTGTAGGGAAGTATGGACTGAGTAAGTGCTTGAATTACGGGGTCAAGGGTTGCAGGAACTAATGTACGAGGATCTGGCCTATTTTCACTGTATCTGTATCTAACAAGGCATCAGGATCTCATTTTTATGGGGATGCCGGCCTCAATCCAATTTTGAAAGGATCAGTATTGGTCCGAATTTTTACGAGTATATTCGATCGATTCCAAAACGTCCTAACTCGCACTGTGCTCCTAGTCTTCTAGTACATACTAGTAATGGGGATTGATTGGATGGGTAGGTATAAATTTGGTAGAAGGTGCTTCAGAATGTGACGTATAATTATTTTCAGAACTAGTTTTGCCAGTACAATATTTATTGCTATTTGTGAATTTGATATTTTATTTAAACTGTTTTGAGCTAACTGCGTCTCTCAAGCTTGGGACTCTTTCCCGTCATTGTGAAGAGAGCAAAGATTATATCGCATTAGTGAGCCATAATGTCTCGTCAATTGTCACCAGCTTGGTCGACTGGTGAGTGAATCTGCTTGCGAGTGGAAAGACCCGGGTTCGAATCCCGCTGCCGACATGATTGACGCGGCTAGAAATACGGCATGGGACTTGGGTAAAACAACCGAATAATTATCGAAGTAATTATCCGACCCAAGAATGGGCCAGAAGGTTCGTTCCTATAGCCTCATTCTATTCTATTCTATTCTGATATTATTTTCTATCAACGTTCATTGTTTACACAAGTTACAGAGATGCTTCTTTTATTTAAAGGTGCTACTACGAGAACAATAAACGCTATTTTACACATCCTATTCTTTGCGTCATGCCAACTTTTTGACAACCTACAGTGATTCAGTCACTTCAGTGTTGTCGTTCTGGTGTACGCGACTACGCGTACGCTGCACTGAAAGTTTAAGCTCAGTTTGTCAGTCGAAGTCAGTGTTGCTGAGAGTTTTGTCGTGGCAGGTACTGCGATCGATGCTACGACTGATCGCTTCTTATAATCGATAGGCTCATCTATGAAGCTTGCTGATGTGAATTTAAGAAGGTAGTGTTGCGTGGAAATGTGACCAGTGTATATGATATGCGTAAGTGCTGTAATTTCGTTCATAGACTACAAATTGACGAGTATTGAAGACATAATATTGGTTAGGAAGCTTCAGTGAGCATGGAGAGCTTCCCCCTCTTGGATAAAGAATGTTCAGCTTTGGCCGGACATTTCCAGCTCACAATATCAGACATGAAGGTACGTTCAGGCATTAATTTATTAAGTAAAAGACATTTATTTAGAATTAAAGTTTGGTCTTAATGATTAGTGCTTAATTTACGGTCGATTTACTGGTGTAGCGTTTAAGTTTTGTCGATGTTGTCTCTTCCTATTCAGGACTTATTTTATTAACGTTATAAATGTTTCATTACATGGATAATATTTCATGCATTATCAATTAATTTAAAATTGCCTTCACGTTTACTTGGGTTAATGATATAAGTAGTTTCGATACTCCCTTTAAATAATTACTGTTTTTTATGTGTTGTAATTTCACACACAAGCAGTTTTCTTCACTGTGAGTTTCAGTGCAGAAGATTAGAGTTAACATTATTTGTATAATTAACATTAGTTGTATTTCCATTATTTAAATATAACCATTTTCTTGTGAAGCAGTAGGGTTTTAACATTCAATGTAGCGCATTTCATGTATCAAAGTCATTAAAAATAACTTTTTTTGTGGCTACTAGGCTATGTGTGAGTGGAGTTTAGGGATTGTAAAAAATGTTCTATCAAGAATTTGTATTTCATTTGTTTGATTTTTTTTTTTACCAAAGTGACACTATTGGGCATCAGTACATCATGGAGTTGCTTTATTAATATTGATATTCAAATGTTTTTTTAAATTATAATTGTAATGACTTCTTTGTAGTGTCAAAAAAAAGTACATACTCCTTTAGGTAATGAGGCAATGTAATTTTCTATTGGATGAAAGTTTCCCTAAGTTGTTAAGAAGTAAACAATTTTATGTGTAGGTCTGTACAACTACAGGCTTTCCTGCATTTAAATTGAGTATCATATCTGGTGAATAATTTCCACCACTAGAGTTATGGTGACAGTGTTGTCAACTTACCTCACACCTACATAATGTAGTCATAAATATTGAGTAAAATTCCATAATTTTTTCTGTTGGTGCCAGATAATGCATTAATAACATTATAGACATATTCCCTAAATTGGTTTAAAAAATAATGTATAAGTAAAAATATGAATATTAATGTATAAGTAAAAAAATATGTATATTAATGTATAAGCAAAAATAAATAAGTTGGTATTATATTTTCATAACAAACTTGTTATAGGAAATTTTTTTATGAGAATCTTCTCTTGCAATCTGTAGAAAAAGAAGCTAAATAGCTTTCAGGTAGCTAAATAATTCCCTTGCTCCATTGTTGTGTTCATGTTGGTTTGGGAGAAGAGTGTGCATTGTTAATTAGTCTTTAATTCTTTCAAAGGATCAGAAAATCTACATTTACCTTTGAAAATTATTTTTGCATTCTATAGAGATTTTTCTATTTTTATTCTTTTACTACTAAATGCCATGGGGCTTCTCATGCACATTTGCAAAAGCTTGTTGTGCTTTAATAGAGTGATGGAATAACTGGAAGGTACAAAGCCCATGAGAAGCAACTGAATATGTACAGCATGATGCTTAGTGTTATCTGTGCTTACATCTGGCAAGAATTAAGAGTTCCAATTACCTTAAATAATTTATGGGAATATTTATAACTAATATGAAATGCTTTTCTTATGAGTGTACTTTTTTTTATTGAGGAAATTTCTTTATTTTTGTCACACACACAGAATTATGCAAAAAAATAAATAAATATTTTTTATTATTTTCTGCCATCTAAGCTATAAATTACATCTATAAGATATATGTTTTATTTGTAATTACATACCTGAATCAAATATGAATGTATCTTATGCATATGATTGATATTTTATATGCCAACAAATAATAAAATTTTAGTCCACTTTTTTAGGTCACCCTGTACTATTTATTCCTACCATCCAAGTCCATATGTACAATTGTGTGTTTACTTCTTTTAGTTGTTGAAGTTGTAATCAAGGGGACTTGTTGCCATTCATTTCTTGTTGCCATGCATTTCCTGTTGCCAGCCATTTCCTGTTGCCAGCCATTTCTTGTTGCCAGCCATTTCTTGTTGCCAGCCATTTCTTGTTGCCAGCCATTTCTTGTTGCCAGCC